>NDGM011237880.1:8812-19979 GCA_002564305.1 Octomys mimax | reverse complement strand
CATGGGGGCGAAGTTCTGAGCTCTACTTCCTTTTCAGAAGAGACCCGAGAAAGACCCTTTGCCCCTGCTGCCACTTGGGGACACGCCAAGAAGACACTATTCTGACCAGAAGACAGTCCCACCAGACCCCTCAGATGCTCAGGCCTTGACCAGGGACTTCCTGGCCTCTAGGCTGTTGTTCCTAAATAACCCAATTTAGGATATTCTGTTACAACAACCTGAATAGACTACCAAGTGCTCTTCAAACAAATTTGGGCCACCTTATTTAAGAGCCATTCCAAGCTTTGTCTGGTGAGGGCAGGAAAGTAGCCTAGCCTTGGGTCTTCCTGGCCAGTTGGACCTGGGCCAAAGTTGCAAACCCCTAAGACAGAACATTTTTGTTTTGTTTTGAGGATTTCCATCTTGATACTGAAACTAGGTCATATTTGAAAGAAAGGCCATGTCCATCCCTCCTTCCTTTTCCTTTTTTTTTTTTGTATTTAGTACAGTGTCTACAGGGTCTCACTATGTGGATAGGACTTGTAGTGATCCTCTTTCTTTCAGCTTCCCAAGTGCTGGGATTACAGACACGCACCTCCACGTCCAGTCTCAATCTCTGTCTCTGTCTCAGCGCTCCCCAGCGCAGGGCTGGCACAACATGCCAGGAATTGAACCCTGGCCACTGCACTCTGCCTAAGAAGACGCTTTAGCTCACTGAGCTATCTGGCCAGCCTTCATCCATCTTTTCTTTTCTTTCTTTCTTTTTATTTATTTTTTTTTCTTTTCTGTATTTTAGGGAAGGGTCTACAGGGTGTTCAGGGTCACACTACTAGATCAGACTCCTCCTGTTTTAATGATCCTCCTGTTTTCAGCTTCCCAAGTGCTGGGATTACAGGCATACGCCACCATGCCCAGTCTCAATTGTGGTCGCAGTGCGCCCTGCGGGCAGGGCCGGCACACAAGCCTGGGGATTGAACCCCTGGCCTCTGCGCCTGCTTGCAGGAGCTTTAATCCGCTGACCTATTTGGCTGGCCCCGTCCTTTCCTCAGTACAATTACATTGCTTTTGCGCACACCGTCTACTAAGCTCAGTACTGTGATGCCCCACCTCTAGCAGGCTTCCTATCAACACAAGGATAGAAGGCCTGCAGCTGAGCAGCAGCCACAGCTGGCGAAACTCGAGTTGTGCTGCACACAGCCTGACCTGTGTGTGAGCAGGGCCAGGCACTGGAGGAGCTCCACGGCAAGGGCTGGGCTAGGCCTCAGGGACAGCGCATAATGAGGAAGCAGACAGCATGAACCTCAGCAAGGGAGGGCAAGCTGTAGTGGGCAGAGGGGCACAGGGCCAGCCCTGCGGGCGGGCAGGAGCCAGCGCCTCCGGGCTTTCAGAGCCTTTCTGGCCTGAAGTTGTGCAGACCTTCCAATCTTGCAGGCAGCCAGCTTGGGATATTTCATTTACCAAAGAGAGGATCCAGGGGCTTTGACCTGAGTGCTTAGGACGGTGGAAAACAAGGCTGGAAATATTTCCTCAGGAAAAGAATGCAACCACCAAGAATCTGGAAATCTTTAATAGGGCAGCAGTTAGTGACACGGCTGCAGTGACTGTCTGGAGTGATGACCGCTGTGAAACGCCTTCCCGCGCTGTGGTTAGGGCCCTGTTGCTCCTCAGAGGAAGACTGTGGAGAGTGCTGGGTCTTTAAGAATGGATTCTGCCTGCATTGTCTGATGCAAAGTGAGCAAGGGGACTCGCTGTGGCACCACAGCACCACGGGCTCAGTGCACTCCTGCCACTTGTCCGCCTTGCCAAGCTGGCTGCCTGCAAGATGGAAAGGTCTTGGAGCTTCAGGCCAGAAGCTTGGCAAGGCCGTCGCCAAGTTTGTTTGTTTGTGATGTGTTTATGGAATAAAATGCCTTCACAGTTTGTCAGGGGATGCGTGGAAAGACGAAACCAGACGGCCGGAGCCTTGCTACTTGTGGGGTGCTCTGTGTAAGAGCAGGAGAGAACAACTGGTCAGTGGGGCAGGGTGGGGGAGGCCGGGCCTCTCCAGGCCAGCCCCCAACTCGAGGCCGTGCCCAGAGCCCCTGGCTGGTAGGCGAGGCCCTTTGGCAGGCAACTGGGCCATGGTGGACTTGGGGAGGGGGGTTGTGTGTTTTATTTTGTTTTAAAGAGGGAGAGAAAACACAATAAAAATAATATAGAATTTCAAAACAAGATGATAGAAAATTAACAATGGTTATTATATTGCATATTATTATCTTCAAAGTAGTGGCTCAGATTACCAGACATGGGCATGCAAGAGTGATCACACAATAAAAGCACCAACTTCTCCTTTCAATGAACTACAGAAATTGGTAGTACAATTATCTTAGCTGTTGTGTGTGTGTGTGTGTGAGAGAGAGAGTGTAACTTTATTTGAATTTTCCCTTCTCTCCTTTTTCCTTTCCCCCACCCACCTGTTGTTTCCTTTTGAGCAGTTGGCCGTGGTGTTTACAACTATGTGCTGAGCTGCAACACGGGCAGGCTGCCCCCTGGGTGGCCAGGGATTCCTGTGCCCACTGCGTGGGGCTTCTGCTCCAGAGGGCCTTGAGCACATTGCCTGCCTGGGCATTCAGATTTGGGCAAGGAGAGACAATGGCAGGGACGATGTTGCAGTCACCTCCCATCAATCTTATTAACCCATAATGATCAGGAACTCACAGCCCTGACAAGAGGGACCCGAACAACGTGACCCGCCCTGCCGCTCCCTGGCACAGCACAGCCTGAGCTCCAGCAAGCCAGTGAGTGCTCTTAGTTCCATACTGTCCCTCCACCCCTTGCACCCACTCCCTTCCCACCCCTTTCTTAATCCTTCTGTCTTCAAGAACCGTGGAAATTTCTGTCTCCACAGACCCACAATAAGCCCTCCTTCTCCAGGGCTCAGTTATCCAAATCCAGGCCCATGAAGAAGGCATGGGCGACTGGAAGCACGGTTAGAAAATCATGTGTTTTCAAAATTTTTGTTTTAAAAGTATCAAAATAGGATCAGGGATGTAGCTCAGCAGTGTAGCGCCAGCCCGGCAAGTGTGAGGCCCTGAGTTCAATTCCCTATACCAAAAAATAAAATAATACAAACCAGCCCCCTGTTTTTTTTTTTTGTTGTTGTTTGTTTGTTTGTTTGTTTGTGTGTGTATTTTAGGGAAGGGTCTACACTGCTAGATCAGACTTGTAGTGATCCCCCTGTTTACAGCCTCCTAAGAGCTAGGATTACAGGCATACGTGACCACACCCAGTCTCAATTGCCATCTCAGCACACCCTGGGGGCGGGGCCAGCACGGCAGGGCCCAGGGATTGAACCCATGGCCTCTGTGCCTGCTTGCAGGCACTTTAATCCACTGAGCTATTTGGCCAGCCCTTAAAAAAACAAACAAACAAACAAACAAACAAAAATATATAAATAATCACATTAGAAAAAATACAGTTTTGTACCTCTTTTATCTTATTGTTTATAGCATTGCTGGTATTTTAATTTAGAGGGTGCTGTGGCTTGTATCTCGATGTCCCCATAATGTCTCATGTGCTCATAGGCAGGGTTTTCCACAAGGGGTTAGATGTAGGTGTGTGAATGTGGATTAAGGATGTGTGATAACCAGATCGACCAACTGGTTGGCTTAGCACAGTTCTGGGTGTGGCGAATGGGAAGGCCTATGCTGAGTGTTGGGAGCCCAGCCAATAGGCCTGCATCCTGAATGGAATGAAGAGGGGAAGGGAGGCTCTCGGCTGCTGCCTTGCTGTCTCCTGCCCGCCACCCCATGAGCCATTTCTCCTCTGCCATGCTGCCCTGCCTTGGAGTCAGCTGACTATGGACCGAAACCTCTACAAACTGCAAGCTAAAGGAAACCTTTCCTCTTTGGAATTGTGGATGCCAGTCATTTTGCCCCAGAAGTGAGAAAAGTAACCAAGATACAGGGAAACTATAATTTTTTCAAGATTTAAGTCCTTTGAGACTAAAGATAGCCTATCCTTTTCTAACAATTTGTCCAGTGACAGCTGCCCCTCACATCGGGGGCTTTAACCATATGTATTATATTTATGGTTATACAGCTATTTCCTGTTTTGCTTCTGAGTCAGGCATTTTTTTCCCTCTGCATGAATAAAGCACACAATGCATAGAAAACCAACCTTAAGGTTCATATCTTCATAGACCCTTTACATTCAAGCTCCCCTCTCCCTGAGGTAGTGGACACCATGGTGTGCCACTGTGTTCCCCTCCAGGAGTGTAGAGGGTGCTGCCAGCTGCCAGTGCTCCCCAGAAATCCGCCACCAACTGAAAAGAACTCCCAGCTACTTCCAAGGACTGTGGATGTGGATAATCAGCATCTATGCCGCTCATCCCAACTCGGGACAACTCTGAAGATCATCACAGCACCAATTTTCCTGTGGGATTGGCTAATGCCTGAATGAGGCCCTGTCCAGTCCAGCTACCCTGCTTTGCCTACTCCCCCCCTCGTTTTCCTTCCCAAGTGTGGATCCCAAGAGCAGTACCCCCTAACTATGCTGCCTACTCACCTGCATCCCCAAGTCCACTTCCAGAGAATGCAGCATGGGATACTTGACAAGGCAAGCTCATTTGGTTTTTATTAATTCTGATTTGACCTCTAGTTTTAATTACCCGGGCTTCATCTGTAACTAAAGTGACTGTAAGCCTGATTTGCCAGGATCAATGCATTATGGACTTTAATTTCTACAAATTACTAATAGCAATGTCTTTTTCCTTTAAATATTCCCAGTCTGAACAATAAATTATATAGCCACCTTATCACACCAATAGTCAGAATTTCCCAAACATAAGCCTGAGCCGTTCTGCAAGGCTCTGTCTCCTGCCCCTACCTGCTTCCCCCCCAGGACACCTGCATTGCTATGGCAAAGGCACATAGTTGGTGGCTCAGCCCCACGCTCACATTCTTTTCTTTAATCTTTTAAAAAAGTCTTTTATTTATTTATCTGTTTGGTACAAGGTTTCACTGTGCAGCTTGGACCCAGAGTGATCCTCCTGTTTCAGCCTCCCCAGCACTGGGATTACAGCCATGCACCACCATGCCTGGTTTTGGTGGCCAGCATAGCCTGCCTGGGATTCTGGGGCTGGCACGGCATGCAGTACCAGGAATCAAACCCGGGTCCTTGCACTTGCCAGGCAGGCACATACACTGCCAAGCTATATCCCCTGGCCTCAGTACACATTCTTACACCAGCTCCCTCCACAGAAAAGTGAGCTGACCTTATGTGGGTACGGTGGGTCTCTTTTCCCCCACAAAACCCTTTCCCACTCACAGTCACACATAGGTGATCACGGTGGTCAGATCAGGTTAGGGTTCAATAACTGAAGTCCAAACCCTATTTGGAACCCTTGTTCCTACCTAATGCAAATGGTTCATGCTCTTTTTCTAGAGATTTCCTCAGAGTCTATGTGAACTGGCACAGAGAGATGTGAGGAAAGTGAAACCTGACTCCACATAATCCAGGCATACACGCAGGCAGTCCCTCCTCGGTGTACTAGTGCAGAGCCATAACAGTGACGGGGAACTTGAAACCAGATAAAGTGGTCTTAACAATCGCGGGGATAGACCACAGTCTCTCCGTGACCTTTAAGCATTTTTATCAAAACCTTAAAAGCTCTTACTGTTGGTAATAATTGCATAAGGAAATAGAAAATTAATAAAAATAATATTTAGTTATGCCGTAATTTAAACCATGAGAAACATTGATATGACAGGGTTTTAGTCCTGTGTAAAAAGCTATCAAAAGTAGTTACAGTCGTCCTTGCCTTGTTGCTCTCGTTGTGTAACTTGTGATATGGAATAAGCATCTCTTCTGTGCTGTGGAGGATGGATGGCCATGCTTTAGGCCTGGATCTGCTTTTGATATTTTGTTCTTTGCTCTTGTGACGTATCCTTCAAAGTGAAGTTTTCTGCAGGCATCACTTGGGCTCTGGGTGCAGATTTCACAGCAGCATTCCTGGCTCGGCCAGTCGCTTCACCAGTAGCTTGATATCAGTTCAATTATTTAAAAAAATATTTAATACAGTGTCTTGCCACCCAGCTCAGATGTGTAGTGATCCTCCTGTCTCAGTCACCTCAGTGCTGGGATTACAGGTGTGCACCACCAAGCCCGGCTTCAGGCTGGCACATTGTGCCTGGTATTCTGGGGATCCAACCCAGGTCCTTGCCTAGCCAGGCAGGCACTTAGACCACTGAGCTATCTCCCCAGCCCCAGTTATCAGTTCAATTCTGAAAATACAAAAACAGCCTTTACAAGGTTCCTCTTTGGTCATTTTAGGTCACCATTTTCTTTCAGTATGACAACTAATTTCAGTGCTTTGACCTGAATGTTAGCCAGACTAGCTAGGATTTTAAAGTATTAGTCTTTGACTCCAGCTAGAAGAAAACGCTCTTTTGGACTACAGGCAGCCTTTTGTGTCTGGTGATTTCAACTAAAAAGATGTTGATGTGACTTTACCTTGTTTCATGTACTTGTTGGACTTCTCTAGGGTGCCTGGTACCCTTGCGTTCCTGTAGGTCTATGTATCTTTGCTCTGGTACTACTATTTTCAAGTCTTCTAATCACATCCAGTTTCATTTGCAGTGTTATTGCCTCAGTCTTTGTTTCTTTGTTGCATTTTTAATTTTGTTATCTTAATCTCTATGGATTACCCATCTCTGTAAAATCTCATGCAGATTTATCCCTAGTGCTACAATTTGTGTCTTCATGTTCTCTTAAAGCTTCATGCAGTCATGGGGCAGCTTCTAGAGTTTGTAATTAATTCATGATCTAATGCTGGGATTATGGGTGTGAGTGCTACGCCCACTCTTGGGTGGGTAATCTACATACAAATGTAATGAAGAGGAAAGGCTTGCTGGCTGCCACGACTGCTGATCCTTCTTTTGCTCTTTGCTGTTTTCTGCTGCCATGAATGGCTGCCCTCTGCCATGTGCCACTCTGCCTTGGAGCCAGCCAAAGATGAACTGAAATCTCCACTACCTGTGAGCTAAATAAACCTTTCCTTCCTTAATTTTGGGTGTTGGGTCTTTTGTCCTAGCAATGAGAGAAAAGTAACTGAGACAGAAGTTGGTATTGAGAAGTGGGAGTCCTTGCTGTGACTCTCCTTGACCACGTGGTTTAAGCATCTGTGGGAATGGCTTATGGGGAGAGAGAGAAAAGGTTCAGAGATGTTGCTTGAAAGAGGAGCACTGGAACACCATTGGCTGTATGGGAGATTCTGATCAGAGCTCAGAAGATCAGAAGGCTGATGGGAATCCTGCCTGTAAAGACCAGGTTGGGGAGGTTTATGCTGGGAAGAAGGACTGCATTGTTTGTTGGTCTCTAGGCAATGTGTGTTGTGGCTTGGCAGAACATTTGTCTGCATTTTGCCTGTGTCCAGAGACTTTGCCTGAGACTGGATTAAGTGTGGAAGACTGGTTAATCTCACAAAAGAAATTTCAAAGCAGTTGAATGTTAAGTCATTGGCATGGCTATTATTTGGGGCTTCTAGTCAGATTTATGTTGAGAATCAAGAGCAAAGAACTCAGCATGATGATATAAAATGTGAGTTTGGCCAGAAAGAAAGTGTCAATAAAGCTATGGAATGTAGCGATAGAGCTGAGAGGATCTCCATTGCTCAGAAGAAACAAGAGAATGTAAAGGATGGCCTGAGGGTATCACAGGAGGTGGCAGGTCTCCACCCTTTATAGCATCAGAACTACAAGGGTGAGGGACTTTGCTTTGAGGAGAAAGCCGCAGAGTGCCATGTTCCAGAATGGTGGTGGCAGCCACACCAGGTTCCAGAACAGTGGTAGCATAGAAAACTTATTCCTCAGAACCAGGTTTAGAGTGCTCAGCAATCCAGACACTCAACCACTGCAGCTAAGAGAGAAGAAAACCTGGCTACTGCTCCAGCTGGCAGCAGACCTTGGCATCATCCACATGGCATTGGTACGTGCAATGCAGGAGTTCTGACGTTAAGAAGGTTTCCACATAGATTTCAGAAGGCCTGGGAGGCCAGGCAGTATGCCCCTGAGAGGGCACTGTATAAAGCTGTGAGTGAGAAGCCTAACATGAGTGGAAACCTGAGAAGTCTGGAAAATCCAGGACCATGAATTGTCTGAGGAAAGCTTCAAGAAGGGAACAGAGCCAGCCCGCGAGAGAAGCCATGGGAGCTACAACCAGCAGGGCTGTTTTTGGTCCTAATGCTTTGTATCCTGTTTTTTGTACCTTTTGGAATGGTAATATTTTTCTTGTGCCATTGAATGTTAAATGTGCTTAACTTCTCTTTTGTACAGGGGCTCATAGCTAAGAAGAGTTTGCCTTAGATCTTCGAGGAGACTTGGGAATTGGACTTTTCAGGAATGCTGAAACTGTTAGGACTTTGGCAACTCTTAGAAATGAACTGAATGCCTTCTGCATACAGGAATATGCATGAGCGTTTGGAGGCATGGGGCAGAATGTTATGGTTTGTGTCTAGTTGTCCCCTTATAGCCTCATCCACTCATGGGGCAGCTTCTAGAGTTTGTGATTAATTTATGATCTAATGCTGGGATATGGGTGTGAGTGCAACACCTGCCCTGGGGCAGATGGCCTGAATACAATACAGGAAGGGAATGAGGCAGAAGGAAGGGACAGAGGCCTGCTAGCTGCTGCAGGTGCTGCTCCTTCCTTTGTCCTTTGCTGTTTTCCACCACCTTGAATGGCTGCCTTCTGCTTTGTGCCACTCTGCCTTGGAGCCAGCCAAGCGTGGACCGAAACTCCACTAACTGTGAGCTAAATTAGTTTTCCTTCCTTAGTTTTGAGTGTCCAGTATTTTGTCCCAGCAACAAGAGAAAAGTAACTGAGACAAGGAAACAAGGCAAAAACAAAACTTCCCACTTTGCCACCTGGGCTTGAGCTGAATAATGATGTTTAGTGACAAACGACAGAGAGACACTGACAAAAATGACCTGATCAGTCACATCCTGAGGTATATCTAGATTCATATAGTACAATAATACTTTGCCTCAGTTCATGCATCTTTATGTTCATGAACAATTTGGTTCATAAATAGAAACATTCAGTGAGCTAGGTGCAGTGGTGCACGTCTGCAATTCTGGCACGTGGGTGGCTGAGGCAGGAAGATTGCTAGGAGTTCAAGGGCAGCCTGTGCTTCAGAGTGAATTCGAAGCTAGCCTGAACTATATATTAAAAACATGTCTCTAAAAGAAGAAGAGGAGCATGAAGAGGAGAAGGAGGAAGAAGAGAAGGAAAAGGAAGAGAAAGAGGAGGAGGAGGAAGCATTCGGCAAAACTCTGCTTCCTTTCACAAACTCTGCATCTGGTGATCAACATGACAGCCATGGCCATCATCCCCTTGCAAACATGAATGCAAGTATCTTCCTCAGAATTGTGGAACAAATTAAGTTTGTGAACCAAGGATTAAATTCATAATTTGTGAGTGGCAGTGAGGTATGTAGTATGCAACATTAGTAAAGCATTCTTTGCTTTGCATGTCATGGGCGTGCCTAAGTTTAGTTAAATACTATAGGTCCCTAACAACTTGGTTCCAATTCTAGTGAGGTTGGTATTTGTTGTAGTCAGCATTTACAAGGGGAAAAAATTAATACAGGACACATAATTTATAGGATTATTTTATAACATTCACCCAAAAGTCAAGTACAAAAGACTGTGGGAGATCTGTCCACACACTAGACACCCAAAAAATCCAGCTGAGGGCTTGGATCCTGTGGCAATATTCTGCACGAGTCCAGCTGAATGCCTAGAGCCCATGGCAATGTCTCATGAAAGTCTATGGCAAGGAGCTGCTCTGGGAAGGCCCAAAGGTCACTGGTAACAGCTAGAAAGTCTGAGCCAGCGGGATGAAGGGTCTGTGCCAGCTGGCTGAGGGATCTGCGCTGGAGCCAGGAAGCGATGCTCAATGACCAGAACTCCCCTAAGAGAACCACAGCCATCCTTGGTGGCAGCAAGGACACAAGCTCCTCCGATGATGTTTATAGCCATGTTCATATCAGGGAAACCAGCATGACTAGCTTCTCCAGGAGAGCCGACAGCACTCACACCTTCCCTTCCAGTTCTCTCTTTGCTGTAGGCAATGATCCTCAGCAGGACCCCACACACCCCAAACCACCCTGACTCAGTTCAGCTGAGTGCTCCAAATTCACCATTAGTTAATGTACCACAGTATTTTGTACAATTATAGTTAATACGGTGTGGTGATTGAAATTTGAAGCAGGTCATTAGACAGTGGTGGTATTGAAACAGAAATTGTGCAAATCAGTGTTATGCAAAGTCGGACCAGCTTTATTAATGTTACTTACCAAACAGTTCTGAGCACATTCACAGCATGGCCTTCACCTTCCTTCTGGGTGGGTGGACTCCACATCAGCAGCCTGGCCAGTGGAGCTTGAACAGTCCCAGGCCAAGGAGGCCATCTACCCCGCTGCTGTATTAGCCTAGTACCCCAAGCAGTGATGTACCAATGTGTAGCATAAGCAAGAAGCAACTCTTTGTTTTAAGCCCCTGAGAGCTGTTTGTTTCTGCAGCACGAGAGTCCATTCTGATTGATTCAAAATGTACTTAGGGAAGAAGCCAGGAAAAGGAGATGAGGGAGAATTCAGAACCTGTCCTACTGGTAACCAAATGGTAGAACAGGGAGTATTTTGGATTAGAATCTCATCATTCTGAAACCCCAAGGAAACGAATGGATCTCGGAATTCAACTTTGGTGGTTGTTCATAATATTGTATATTTTGTAGATAGTGAGATACATTTGGGTGGACAAATGCACCACCATCAATGAAGCTGTCTTTCCAAACTAATCAAATCCCAATTGGATCAAACCTATAGATGCAATTAGAAACTGAATTCAATTAGAACTCAGCAGCTTGTAGTCAGTCAACAGGGTTCCAAGTCAGGGAGCATGGGGTACAGAAAAAGAATCAGGGCTGTGTACTTAATGCAAACATAAAACTTTTGTATGGTGAAAAATGAAAGCTCAGATAGAGAAAAGAGATGTGTAGTGCAATCATTGTAAAGGGGGGACTCTTGCAAACTCTACCCACATCAAGAAACAGAACACAGCCAGTGCCCAGACCCCCAGCAGGCCTCACCCACCAGATCCACCTCTCTGCCCACTCTGTGTGTGTGTGTGTGTGTGTGTGTGTGTGTGTG
>NDGM011237873.1:1273-12185 GCA_002564305.1 Octomys mimax | reverse complement strand
AAAAAAACAGGTTAGCGGGACTGTTACAAATAACTAATACATAGCATACTAATTACCTATGGATTTATAGGCTTCATTCATTTCTAAAGCTTCTTAAGTGAATAATTTGTCCCCCATTATTGGTGAGATTACTATACACAACTGGAATAATTTCTGACTTTTTTGTGAACTTTAATAAACTCAGATTCCTTTGAGGCATTCTGAATTCCATCTTGAGACACCTCATTATTTTAAGTGAGTTTAAACATAAAATTTGCATAAATTATATACTAGAATTCAGTTTTTGTGTCGTAAAGTTCTGTGGATGTAGGCAAATACATACTGCCTGTACTGGATTTTTATCTATGTTCATGTAGGAGGACAGGCGTGATTCAATAACTCATGTGGTTTGAATTCCTAGCATTCACCTAAGCAGTGAAAGCATATTCCTCATAAGTCTCATGACAATGAACAGGCCTCTCATGGTACTGCTCATGATCCATTTCTGGTATTTGGTCTGTACTTTAGTAAAGAACAAAGTAGTAACTGAAATATGCACAAATATAGACTACTGAAATCTTGTCGCTGACCATCTCTCTGTATTGTAAATTGCAGGATAGACCTTACTTTAGATGGAAAGAAATCAATTGACAAATTCATAACGTTATACAATCTAGTGCAAGTGTCTTAAATAACATTTTATAGGTACATAACCCCTTCCTTACTGTAGCTACGAGAGGCTTACTGTAGGACCAAAGTAAACAATGTATGTTGTAACTCATAACAAGTTTTAGAGCAAATCCATTTATCTTAAATTGGTTGACCTAACTGAATTTAACATCAGAATTTCCCCTGAGGGTTTGGAACTGGCTCAGTACGGTCTTTGCTCAGTGACTACAGCATATTGGCTGTCATACAAACCCAAGGAACTGTTTTAGAGAAAAATATATCCAACAATTCACTCTGGACTAAAAATTACAATCCTCCAAATATAGAGTTGATCATTTCTAAGTTTCACGAAAGACAAGCTGTCAGCCACTTTGTGGCTGCCGGAACTAAGGAATATTGGATATCTGAAATTTGTACATTTCACATGTTTGTACACATGCTACCATGTGCCCAGCCATGTCTGTGCTAACTACCTGTGCATGAGTCAGTTACCCATGCCAGTAAGGTATGCTTCATTATTTTTGTCCTCTAGTTATTTCAAGATGAAATTCCAGGAGTTGTATCTTGGCTGGATTTATATAAAATAATTTTTTAAATATACAAGGCTTTTTTAAAAATAACATAAAACTATAGGCAAGTTAGGTTTGGAATATCTTGTGTATAGAAGTTAGATGGTACATTTTTAAAACACAATTTTATAAAATTTCCATTGACATTTTCATCTGATGTTGAAAGATGGTATTTTTTTTTAACATAGTGACATGCTCGGGATGGTAAGAAAGTTGAGAATATTTAAGTAGACGCCCTTCTTTTATTACCTACATTCCTTCCCTTTTCATGAGGAATGAGAAGGATGAGCAAGCTTGTTCCTTACTGAAATTTGGGTTCAAAACATATCAATACTTTTTCCAAGAAACCTCGATCAAATCTATGCTGCTTACTGCCTGAGGAATCAGCAAATTGGTGAAACCTAATTCTTACCTGAAACCAACCACACTGAACTGCACTCAGGGACATTCTGTGAGGCTGATTCAGTCTGTATCTTGTCCTTACAACCATGAGCATCCAGGCTGGGGAGATGGCTCAGTACAGTAAGTGCTTGCCTGGCAAGCGCAAGGGCCTGAGTTCAATCCCTAGTTCCCCAAAGAAAATAAAAAATAAAAAAAGTGAGCATCCAGTCTAATGCAGCTTGCATAACACTAAATTCTACATTTTTAAGTTGCATAAATATATCACATAACTCCTTTAAGAAAAAGAGGGGAAAAACTGATGTCTATTAAAACTGTCACATATGACTTTTCAATTACGTCAGGCTTGAAATAGAATTATAAAACGACATGGATTCATATCACCAAAAATAAAACTCCCAGGGAACAATTTTGAACTCCTTTTCTTTGTTAGGAATACATACTTTACTTCCATGGTATTTGCGATATTGGAAGTTAATATTAATAAAATGAGACTAGTTATGTGGATGCCTTTTTAATGAGGTAGTTTAACCCTTGGCTTCAAATTTACACAACAGGTAATTACAGGAAGGACAAAGTTGTACATTCTACAGGTTGAAAAATGAAAAGCATGCTAAGAATACTATGAGAGCCATCTCATTTTTAAGGTACCTGAATAAAAAATACAACTGTAAATTAAAAGGGCATTCCCTCCTACACTTTAATCAAAACACTGCTACAAAAGAAGAATTTGTAGCACAGAAAAAGCTTAAAAAGGAACATGATGCTACTGAATTATGTTACTTTCTAGAAATCAATATAACGTAAAGTGGGAATCACTATGGTAAATGTGGGTGGCATTATTTCAGGCTGATGAGGTACATTCACAAAGCTGTAACAATCCCAGAAGGAAAGAAAGACCCCTAGAAACAAGGCTTGCATTTTGTTTGCTAATTGGAAGAAAAGAGAGCAGATGGCTCCTTAGTCTACTGGTACATTTTGTGCATTGGAATTTTTGCAGTGTGGCCTTGTTGTGCTGAATTAAGGGAAGGGAAGCAATTTTTAACGCAGAGCATTTACAAGCCCTGGCTCAGGTGCACGGGTGGGCAGTAGGACTCCTCGTCACAGCAGCACGGCAATGGCTACTTGGTGTTGGGTGGGAAGGCAGCAGGTTGCACAGAGAAGTTTTGGGGTTTTCTCCTCGGGCTGTTACAAAGTACAAGGGAATTGTCATGGGGAAACACAAATATCCAGAAAGGTCATCTGAGAAAGATCCTGAAGAATTATAATCACATATACCTTTCCCTCAGGATTCATAGGACACAAATGGCATACTTTGTAATCAATCATTCACCAAAAAATTCGATTCTGGGGTTTTATAAAAAGCCTGAAATTAAATGCCAATGAGAAACATAAATTCCAGACAATGAGTTAAGAGGGTAAGGAAATTTGAACAATATGAACTGAAATGGCTTCAGACAAAACTAAAATAGTATATGCTAAAGTTACTACACTTGTCTTTACATTGTTTGATTTTGAAATATTGGCTCACAGAAAGCTACAAGGAAACTTCTCATACCATTTACCAGCTTCATAATATGGTTACATCATCCCTAATTATTTCAGCCCAGAAATTGGAAATTTATATAATGGATTTCTAGTTGTATGTGACTTTACAATGTCTCCAGTTGTATGTGATTTTTGCACATGTATGAATGCATGATGTCATTGTACTAAAGACAAAAGTACTCCATCATAATGGAGATATCTTTCCTGTCACTTAGTCCTATTTAGGATGACATGGAATATTTTTTTCCACTCAAAGTCTCTAACCCCTGGCAACTACTACTCTGTTTTCTACCTCTGCAACTTTATTTTCCAAATGCTGCTTTAGTAGAAGCATTCATAACACACATAAATTTAAGTGTACAAATAAAATTAAATTCTTTGATATTGACTTTTTTAGCATAAATATACTTGAGATTGATTTAAGATGGCAAATTTCAATAACATCAGAGTTTTCATTGGTGAATGGTATTCCATGGTACTAATATACCACTTATTTACTTATTAGAGAAGTTTTGCAAGTGGTTTCTTTTTCTTTTTTTGTTTTTTGGATTTTTTAGGGATGTTCAGGGTCTCACTACTAGATTGGACTTGAAGTGGTCTGCCTGTTTACAGTCTCCCAAGAGCTGGGATGACAGACACACCACCACGCCCAGTTTCAACTGCTGTTTCAGTGTGCCTCAGTGGGCGGGACCAGCACAGCAGGCCTGGGTATTGAACTCCAGGCCCCTGCACCTGCATGCCGGTGCTTTAATCTGCTGAGCTATTTGGCTGGCCCTTGCAGGTGTTTCCTTTGGGCTATTACAAATTAAACTTATAGACACAATCATGAGAAAGATTTTTTGTGAAATGATTTTTCATATTTTCAAATGTGATTGATAGCTCACAGATTAAAATGACTGCTGTTAATTTATCATCTTAGCTAGTTTAAATTTCCATTTTCACAAGCAATGACTAATTTTTTTTTCATTACCAGGGATTGAACTCAAGACCCTGCACTTGCCAGGCAAATGCTTATTCTACTGGGCTATCTCCCCCATCCCTAAGAATTTAAAAGAGCATCATAGCTATCGTTTTGTAGTGTCACTATTTTTTAAATTTTAGCTATTATCCTAAGTATGAATTGATGTTACATTGTTGTAAAGATACATATCCCTTATGGATAATAATTTTGAACATCTCTTGCGTGCATATTAGCCATCCACTCTCTTTGGAAAACATTTATGACTTGTTATGGTTTGGGCCAAGAATACCCCCGAAGACTCATGCACTCACAGCAGGACTTTTGGAAGGTAATTGGATCCTGGGAGCGACAGAACAGACTTGCTAGGAAGTGGGGTGAGCGGGGAAGCGCAGCACATAGAACATGTACTGGAAGGCTAGACCTCTCTTCCCAGCTCCTAACCTCTTTGCTTCATGGCTTCGATGACAAACAACTTCCCCAGCCAGCACGTTCTATCATCCTGCTTCCCTGTTTATGCCTGCCAAGCGTGGACTAAAATATCTGAAAATGTGAGCCAAAATATACTTTTCCTCATTTAAGTCATGAAAGTTGGGTACTAATGCAATGAAAATGAGCAGGGCAGATTTGCCTTTGAGTAACGTGCTTGCTCCAATTACCTGACCATGTAGTTCAGAAGCTTTTGGAACTGTTTTGTGGAGGAGCTTGGAAAGACTTGGCAATCCCAACTAGAGAAACTCTAGAATGTTGTAAATCCAATTTAAAGAGTTTCTCATCAGAGCTTAACAGACAAGAATACAGATAAAAATACAGGAAGTCTCATTTGGGAATAAGGACTCTATTGTCATTTGAAATCAAGGCCATGTGTATTATACTGAGGCATAAAATCTGTCTTAATTTTGTTCTTGTTCTGATAAGTTTCAGGAGACTGAGATTAGTGCTGGGAAGAAAACTAATCTGGCAGAGAATATTTTAATGTGCAGGCTGTGGTATGGAAGTTTTAGCCAGCTCCACACTGAGAATCAAGAGGACACAGCACAGCCCAGTGATTTGAAATGTGTTCAGTTTGGCCAGAAAGGACGAGTCCTAGATAATTGGAGCAAAAGAGAGCTTGAAGATTAAAAGATTAATGTTAAAGAAATCAAATAATTTGCATTAAACAATAAGAAAGGTATCTTAAGAGCAACCCTCACTGACTCAAAAAAAAAAAAAAGTGTGCTTTGAGAGGAGGGGCCCCAAGGAACCCTGTTGGAAGGATTTTTTTTTTTTCTTTTTGGCTTGCTCAGGCTGCCTTAAGCATGCATCTGGTACAGCATGTGTAGCTGGGGATTGAACCAGGGTTCACTGTGCCTGAGTGGGCGTGCCCAAGCAGGAGCTTCAAACAACTGAGCTAACCCACAAGCCCACATGGAACCCTGCTGGAGATAGGCTGACTAGAGAGTTGTTTTCCCATGATTCTTTTCCTCAGACACAGGGCCCTTGGAGCCCTTTGCACCTATGGCCCAAGGGTCCCAGCTAGTACTTGTGCATGCTGGCAATCGACCCAGGCAATATCATATGGTTAGCAGTTTTTCAGGCATGAACAATGCAAGAATTCTGGGATCAGAGAAACATCCACCCAGACTTCAATAAGATGCCTGAAATTTCAGACAGTATGCCCTGGAAAGAGCAGTGTGGAAAGCTATGAGGGTGAGGCTACAAGTGCAATTTGGACAGGGGGAGGGTGGAGATTCCAGGGTGTGTAACATCTACTGGAAAGGCAGTAGGCAGCAAGCAAAGGCACTCAAGAGAGAAATCATGAGTACTGTGCTTCTGTGGCAGGGCTGCTCAAACAGTAAAAGCCCACAAATGGCAATAACCTGAGAAAATGGTGCTACAGTTACAGTGCTTATCCTTCCAGATTTCAGTCTTTACTCACATCATTTCCTGTCCCTCTTTTCCTCTTTTTGGAATGGAAATCGTTATACTTTGTCATTGTATGTTGGGACTGTTGAATTTATTTATTTATTTATTTATTTATTTATTTATTTATTTATTCATGGTACCAAGGACCAAACTCAGAACCATGTGCTTGCCAGGCAGGCACTTATTCTACTGAGCTATCTCCCCAGCCTTTTATACTGATTTTTACAGATCACACCTAGGAGTTTAGCTGGAGACTCAGGGAAGAATTCGATCTATGAATCCAATTTGTTGCTATGCAGGAATTCTTGAGAGGTTGACAACTCTCAGAGATCTACTGAATGTGCTTTCCATAAGGAGATGTGTATGAGTCATTTAGTGGCCAGGATCAGGACATAATGATGTTCTTCAAAGGTCTCCTTCATACGGAGGTGGAGCTTCTATAAGGTGAACGAAACTTCTTGGCAATATCAATGACTTGTTAGGGTGGCGACCTAGTCCCAGTGTGTGTTTGACCTTGATGGGAATTTGCATTGTTGTCAAGATTTTGTTATGATAAATTGTGCTACTATAAACGGAGGCGTGCTTATGTCACTATTGTATGATGTGTTTAATTCTCCTGGGATGATACACAGAAGGGGGATAGCTTAGTTAAATTGGACCTCTAATACTACTTCTGTGGGCATTCATGGACTGATCTCCACGGTGGTTGCACTATTCCTTATTCTTCTACTGCAGGGGAAAAGTTTCCTCTCCTCTTGCAGCCTCTCCAGCATTTGGTGCTGGTTCATAGCTTGGTGATAGCCACTCTTACTGAGTTGAGATGGAATCTCAGTGTTGCTGTAATTTGAATTTCTCAAAAGACCAATGATATTGAACATTTTTCATATATTTATTTGCCAAATGCATTTCTTCATCTGAAAAGTATGTATTCATCTCAGATGCCCATTTTTGGACTGAGTCTTTGAATTGTGAACCTCATTCTGTTCAATTCTTTGTATATTCTAGATATAAGTCCTATTTTTCCTGGCTGGCTCAGCCCACTCTGGGGGTGGGGCTGGCACGGCACGTGGTGCCTGGAACTGAAGCACAGTGCCTGTGCACTTACCTAAGCTTGCCTAAGCAGGTCCTTTAGACTGCTGAGCCAACTCCCTGAACCCTATAAGTCCATTTTATGGGATAAGGTGTCTGAGTGTGTTTGTAATTGTGTCCGCATTATCTTATCTCTTTCACTAATCCTCAGGCCTGTTTTACTGTCAGTGCCATATGAAGTTTATCATGGTAGCTTTGTAGTATAATTTCAAGTAATGGATTGTGATGTCTCCTGCCTTGTCTTTGTCGCCTAGGATTATCTTTGCTCTTCTGTGTCAGTCCTGGTTCCAGCTGAAATTTGGGAATTATTTTTCTAGTTCTTGGAGGTATATCAAGATATTTGGATTGGGATTGCACTAAATCTATGTAACAATTTTGGGAGCATGACAACTTCCCTATATTGTTGCTTCCTGTTCATGAGCAATGGATATCTTTCCATTTTCTGAGTTCCTCTTTCCTATCTATCTATCTAGCCATCTATCTATCTATATTGTACATCTTTGCTAGATTGATTCTTAAACATTTCATTTTTGTTTGTATGCTATTTTGCAAGGTATGGTTACCTTAATTTTTATCTCAATGAGTGTATTCATATACAAGAATTTTATTTAGTTTTGAGAATTGACTTGTATCCAGCCATGCAATTGAATTTGTTTATTAATTGTAGGAGTCTTTTGGTAAAGTTTTTGGGGTCTTCTTATGTCCTCTGTAGATAATGATTTCACTTCTTCCTTTTAAACCCTTATTCCTTTTATTTCTCTCTCTTGTCTGATCTATAAAACTAATATTTACAAAACCATGTTGAAGAAGAATGGTACTAGTAGACACCCTTGTGTTGTAGGTTATTTTAGTGTGAAAGTTTTCACTTTTAATCCATTCACTATAATGTTGGCTGTTGATTTGTCATAGGTGGCTTTTCTCAGATTGTTGTTCCAAATCTGTAGAGTTGTTATCATGAATTAATTTTGGACTTTATCAATAGCTTTTTCTGTGACTATTGATACAATCGTGTGATTTTTGTCTCTGGCTCTGTTGTTGTGGTGCATTATATTTCTTGACTTGCATATGATGAACCATCTCTGCCTTCCTGGGATAACCCCACCTGGTTACAATCTACAGTCTTGATGATTTGTGGCATTCTATTTGCTAGCATCTTATTGAAGATTTTGCATCTATGTTTATTAGAAAGATTAGCTTGTATTTGTTTTGTTTGGGTCTTTCCCTGGTTTTGGTATCAGTATAATACTTGCCTCGAGGATTGTGTTAGGGAATATTGCTTTCCTTTCAATTTCATTACAGAGTTTGAAGAGTATTGGCATTAAATCTTCTCCATATTTCTTGCTGAATTCAGCAGTGAATATATCAAGACATGTGCTTTTCTTTGTTGGTAAGATTTTAATTATATTTTTAATCTCATTAACTGATATTGGATTATTCCAATTTTTTATATCTATTTTTATATCTATTTGATTCAGCCTTGATAATTCATATATACATCTAGGAATCTATTTCTTTTATGTTTTCCCTTCCATGAAGGTAAAGATTTTGGAAGTAATTAACTGATGATATTCTAAATTTTCACAGGACTTGTAGTGACTTCAACCTTACCATTCCTTAACCCACGATCTTGAGTCTATTCTTTTTCATGATAAGGTTGGGTATGGGTTTATGAATTTTATATATTTTTCAAAGAACAAACTCTTTGATTTATTAATTCTTTACATCATTTGTTTGGTCTGCATTGTATTAATATCTGCTCTGATCTTTATATAATTTTCTTCCTTCTATGAACCTTGTATTTGCCTTCCTCTTCTTTTTGTACAAGCTTAAGGTATGACATTTCTTTGTTCTCATTCTATTTTACTGATGTTAGAATTTACTGCTATAAATTTCACCCTGAAAAGTGCTTTCATTGCATCCCACAAGTTCTGGTATATTGTATCTGCAAATAATTTCCATTTAGGTATTAATTTCTTCCTTCATTTCATCTGTGACAGATTTCTTGTTTAGGAACACATTGTTTGATTCCCATGTGTGTATGTAGCTTTTTCAGTTTCTTTTTTAATTAATTCCTAATTTCATTGCTAAATGGTCAGATAATATGCATGGGATTATTTCAATGCCTTTGTATTTACCTAGGCATGTTCAGTAGGCTAGTATGTGGTCAATTTTAGAGACTATTCCAGGTGAAGCTGAGTGCACTGTGCATTCTGAAGATGTTCATTGGAACAGTTTGAAAACATCTACTAAGTCTACTCATTCATCATTTAGTTCAGTTTTGTTATTTCTTTGCTCATTTTTTGCATAGTTTATTTGTCTTGTTTTAGACAGTATTTGTTATCTTTCTTAGTTTTGATAATAGCTTTCTGACAAAAGTGAGGTTGTATTTTATTATGCATTAAGATATGTTTCTCAAGTGATAAGTGATATTGAATATGTTCTATGCCATTTTAGAAATTTGTTCAGCCATTTCTTGTCCATCTTTTAGTATCAGTATATTAATTCTCTGCATAATAATGTTTGATTAATGAACAAACACATATGTATCAGTGGTCATAATATTACAGTGAAGAATAAAAAGTTTCATTTCATAGTAACCTTATAATAATCTTAACATCATAATACAATTCATTAATCATGTGTTTGTGATGATACTGCAGTAAATAAACATACTGTGCAACCAGTTTTACAAAAGTATAGTATATTCAACTATATAAAGTAGCTACAGTTTACAACAAAAATATATTTACTTGTTTAAGTATGTAATGTACAGTTACATACATTTAATTATTATTTTTAGAGCATACTTCTTATGTTTTTTCCCAACGTTGACCTTAAACATATTCCATCATATGTCACAATAGTTGTGTACGTCTCATATTTACTGACTTGACTCATCTTTTCTGCAGTAGTTGTTTAAAAACACATGTAGTTGTGTTTTTATAGTCTTAGGAGAAATGGACTTGCAAATATTTTTTTCACAATTTGTCCTAACTGAATAATTATAAATAGTGTTTTAATGAACAGCAGGCATCTTTTTTTTTTTTTTTGGCGGAACTGGGGATTGAACTCAGGCCCTTGCGCTTGCCAGGCAAGCACTTATTCTATTGAGCCATTTCCCTGGCCCCTAACAGCATCTATGCTGTCCTATTAATTCTCACCATTTTGTCTACAAGCTTTATTTTTAATATATTTCTATATTTGTATTATTCTGAGGTCAATTTTTTTAAAACCTCATTTCCCAGTAACATCAATACTCTGTAGCTTTTTTCTGTATTTGTTTTATTACTTTTATGGTTTCAAGTCCTACGTTTATGTTTAAGTCTTTAGTAAATTTTGACTTTATTTTCATATGCTATGGAATATGAACCCAGTTTTATTCTAATACACATGAAAAGTCTATGGGCTGGCAAGATAGCTCAGTGAACTAAAGCTCCTACTTAGTCAAACTTAGGCAAGTGCAGGGACCGCAACTCAATCCCTGGCACAACATGCTGCAGAGCCCCTGCCCCCAGGGCAGGCTGAACTGGTCATAGTCCAGGCTTAGTGGTGCACACTTGTAATTCCATCGCTGGGGAGGCTGAAGGCAGGAGGATCACCATGAGTCTGAGCTTCATACTGAGACTTGTAACAAGCAAATACATTTAAATAAAGAAAATCTAGCTTTCTCAATGTCATTTATTAAAGAGATTATTCTTACCCCTGTATGCATACTTGGTACTCTGGTCAAATTTCAATCTCTCTGTCTCTGTCTCTGTCTCTGTCTCTGTCTCTCTCTCTCTCTCTCTCTCTCTCT
>NDGM011237872.1:0-10609 GCA_002564305.1 Octomys mimax | reverse complement strand
TGTGTGTGTATGTGTGTGTGTCTCTCTCTGTCTATTCTAAATATTACAATGCCATTTTTAATTGAGTTATTTCGTTGTTCAGTGTACACTAATTGTTATCCTGTTACTGTACTTGGATCAGGAGCAGCATACTCACGAGGAGCTGTGAGCTCTTGGTAAAGAGTAGAGTGACAGAAGTGCTGGCTTCCAGCCTCCCTCACTATGTGCTAAATGTAGAAGTCTCATTCTCTATGAGCTGTGCTGTGCATGGCTGGTGGTCAGGCAATAGGATCATAATCTTATCTTCTCCTTAAGGTCTAGAAGTAATTTTTGCTTCTTTTTTCAAATTTTAGTACTGAGGTTTGAACCTGCAGCCTTCACACTGGGACATTCCCTGTCCCTTTTACTTTTAGAGACAAGATCTCGCTGAGTCACTGAACTGTTGAGGCTGAAGCTATGATCCTCCTGCTTCAGTCTCCTATAGTGTTGAGATCATAGGCATGCACCACACACTGGATATGATGTTTCGTAGCTTGTAAATTTGTTTTTCTTAGGTACTATGTAATGCTGACGTTCTAATTGCTATTATAACTCTGTTGGCATTGTACCCATTATCTCTGTCTTCTTGCTGATCAATACATACACTAATACAACAAATACTCCTAAAAGATAAAGTAAATCTTGACAATGCATTCAGTAGGATACAAGACTTCTTTGTTCATTTCAAAAATATCATTAGAAACAGATACTTCATTCAGAAAAAGGAATGAACAATTTAGTCAAGTTTATTTATTTTCTTTCCATCCCATTGCATATAAGATACAATGTTTTATAGCTTTAGCATATTTCTAATACTCCTTTATGGCTGGAGAGTCATTACATATTACGAAATCAGAAATCACACAGTGTGAAACACAAGATTGACAGTCACACACCAATATACATCCAAAATGCACAGTGGTGAGTAAATATCCTGAACATTGCTCAGCGTATTTGGATGCTAATCATCAGATCCCTAGTTACTGCGCATAGAAGTTTATTCATTAGGCCTAATTATTTTTCATCTTGACTCCATTATGGTTGAAGTCTACAGTTTTCTTCAAAAGTCTTCTACATCCAGAGGTGGGCCTCTTGGAAGGTAATTAGATTATGGAAGTGCAGATTAATCCACCCATGAATGTGCTGAGTGTGCCATGAGGAGCTGGGTCCCTGGCCGTGACATAGAAGGGCACGATCCTCTCCTGCATGTCTCCCTGCTCCTCTGTTTCTTGGCTGACACATGTTGAATGGGTGTCCTCTGTTACACCTTCCGTCATTCTGTTTCTACCCTTAAGCAGACAATAATGAACTGAAACCTTTCTAACCATGAGCAAAAACAAATTGCACCTTGAAGTTATGGATGGGAGGTAGTTTTACCAGCAATGAAGAAAAAATGACTAAAGGAGACTCTATTTAGTTTCTGCTTCAATAAACAAATTCTCTGACAAAGTTCACTTTTAACTCTTGTGTGCATTAAATTTTTCTTGTACTTTGTATCAAGCAATCTATCTTCCACAGCTAATGAATTTTATAGTCATTTACAAATCACATGTGCACCAAGACTGAGCCAGCCCACAGGCTCTGATGCAGAGACTCCTACAGTTCCCTGGAGAATGAAAACATTCTAACATTCCAATGTGGTCAAGCTACTTGAGGTTCATTCTTTCTATTTGTTTTCATTACATCCTGTCTTAAATCTATTTTCATTAGATACGGATATTGACAGTAAAGAATCCTAAAAAGCATGTAAGGCACCACTCTATCAGGATGCAGAGAGGGCAGGACAGTGAGAGACTCCAAATAACGTAGTTCAACTAAAGTATGAACCATGCTTGTTACTTCAAGTATACTTATCAGTTGAGACACAGCTAGACGTGTCACCCATCATGCTTTCTTTATATTCTAATATAAGTTAGTCATTAGAAGAGAAACCCAGATTATAAAGAAAACACAAAATAAAAGAGATGAAAAAGTAAGGACATAGATCTTTCTCAAAAACAAAGCAATCAAGAGGAAGAAAGAAGGGGAAAGAAAGATAATTTAAAAAGCAACAAGTTACAAGTACCAGTTCCATACAAGGAATCTAAATGTCATGCACTGTAAACATGTGTTAATAAAAAAATTAAAAATAAACTGTATTGAAAAGGAAAGAGGTTAATATTATTTTTATCTGCCATTACCATAAACAGTTGAAAATTATAACCAAATCTGATTTTATAATACAGTCAATATATATAAGTACTTTGAAAGACAAAAAAGAAAGTTGAATGTTATTCCATATCAGGACATTGAAAAGCTGTTCCACCGCAGAGCACTGATTGTACTTAGCCAGGTGGCAAATGGCAGTGCCGAGGGATCGAGTTAGCCCACCCTAAGTGAAAAGAGTGAAAGGTGTGTGTGTGCTACACCATTAATGTGGTAAAGTGGTTGCAGCTAACTTCTTATTCTGACACATAAAATAGCATGCCATGTACCATCCTGAGCATGTGAGAATCAGAAAATTATAGATAATTCCTCTGATACCTGTTGGCCTGCTCTTTTCTCTCAATCCAACACACTTACTGAGAAAGTAAGAAGCACTAAACATATTTTGAATGCCCAAGAATTAAAAGATTTCAGCCTCTTCTGAAAAATCAAATGGAAGAAAAATCCAAACAAAAATAGCATCCAGCAGTAACACAAATTTTCAAGTGTTTAGGTATTTCTACTTTACCTTATGAAAATTTGAGACGGGGCTCCTTTTCTTGATTATAGGCAGTGAAATTGAATCACATAGGTTTCCTGGAATGGAAGAAATGAGAACTCTGGAAAAGAGTTTGTAGAGAGATTTGGATGTAAATTCTGTCTTGCAATCTTGGGCAAATCACTTAGTCAATTTAGCTCTGACTTTCTCATAAATAAGAGAACTACAGTTTCTACTAAACCAGTTTATTATGAAGATCAGTTAACACACAAAATACCTAGCAGTAAAATATAATCCCTCTACTTTAAGGCCATTTAAAATTTATAATGTTCTTATACCCAGCAGTTTAGTTTAATTAGAAATGCATATATTCCTGGAAGATGTTCCATGTTCTTTAATGTACAATAAACAGTAAAGTGCTAGTGCTACTTGAAGGGTAATTTATATTAAAGTAATAAAATTAATCTTTGAAGTATGGGATGTGGTAGACAGATTTTGAGAGATTAATTTCATTAGATCCCTATAACCCATTAAAACTTTGTGATTAAATCCACATGCAATAACATTTATCAGAGAACAAGGTACTGAATTTCTTCATTAATTATGACATTCTGAAAAATTAGTCATTTGGGAATAAAGTGAGTCATTTAAAATTATGATTGAATGAATACATGTGGCATAGTGTAACTGAGAATTATAAAGGGGCACACTGTGAATAGAGTGCTTTCTAATTGCCCTTACCAGGCCCTTTCCTTTTTACTTGTTATATTCATTTATATTTTATTAGAGAAAATTGAATAGAGTTTTATTGCTTGAATACCAGAGACAAGCTAATGAGGATTTAGACATTGTAGGATTTGAAATGTTCTTTGTAAGATCCAGTTTGCCAACCGCTCACAAAGGGGCTCTGAGGTCAAAGTTCCGAGAACTGTGGTTTGAATTGTTTACTGCAAGAACCTAACAGAGGCTCTAAGTCTTGAGTATTGATCATGTGAAAGCTGATTTATAAAGTACAGCCTTCTTGCAGGAATCTCAAATAAATAATTTGTTTTAGGCTGAGACAAATTGATAGCTGCAGATTTATTAACTGTATGCATGGACTGTTGTTCCGTAAGTGAAGTGCCAGTGGAGAGTGGAATACCCCTTACCTGTTGTCTCAGTTACTCTTCTCTCATTGCTGGGACAAATACCCAACACCCAAAATGAGGGAAGGAAAGGTTTCTTTAGCTCAGTTAGTGGAGGGTTCAGTCCATATTCACCTGGCTCCAAGGCAGCGTGGCACATGGCAGAGAGCAACTTTTCATCGCAGTGGTAAAGAGCAAGAACACAAAAGGAGTAGCAGCAGCTCAAGCAACTAGCTTCTCTTTCCACCTTTCATTGTAATGTAGATTACCTGCTCCAGGGCAGGTGCAGCATCCACAACCACAATAATCAGTCACAAACTCCAGAAGCTGCCCCATGACTGCATGAGGCTTTGGAGGGACACCTGTACACAAACCATAACACCTGTGCACCCTGTCACCCCTCTCAGCACAACCTAAGTGCCACATTATTCTTTGGGTTCTGCAGTTTCTATGGGAAAACACGTAGTTTTATATGTGACTTGCAGATTTAAGCTTAATTGTTAAGCAACATCAGAATCATTATATATAAATGTGAATTTTTTACTTTAATAGTATGTGGTATAAAAGTTAAGTTGGAAATAAATATGCATTTACTTAGACTTTAGATTTTGTGCATATCCTCTCTCCACAATAGCAATGAGACATCAGTTATTAGTAGACGGAATATTTTTCTCAGAAATAATACCTTATTTCAAAAATCAAATAGTTGTAGGGATATTGTAAAGATACATTACCTTTTATTAAAATCACTGTAGTTCAAAGGATTATAGTAAGAATTTTTAGGGCCAGCAAAATAGCTGGGTGGATTAAAGCACCTGCAAGCAGGCACAGGGGCCAAGGGTTTAATCCTTGGACCTGCCATACTGGCCCCACCCCCAGGGCGTGCTCAGAGGGCAATTGAGACTGGGCGTGTTGGTGCACACCTGTAATCCCAGTTGGGAGGCTGTAAACAGAAAAATCGCTATAAGTCTGATCGAGTAGTGAGACCCTGAACACCTTGTAGACCCTTCCCTGAAACAAAAAAAAGGAATTTTTAGTAATTGAACATTACAGTGTATTTAGTATTCTTTTAAGGCCATTCTACCACTTACCTGATTTTAATCTCATGACAATCTTTGTGACAGGTTTGTTAAATTCTGCCCTTTTCAAGACACTCCAACTTAAAGAAAAAAAAAAAAAGACAGTCCAACTTGTCTGAAGTGATTGTCAGTATCTGAGTGCAATTATTTGTCCTTCAATATCTATGGGGGCTTTTCCTAGACAAAATCTGTGGATGCTCTAGCACCTTATAGACAATGGGGAATTACTATATGTGCCCACAGCCCCCTCCATCCTCTTATATCCACTGAATGCTGTCCAGAGTACTTGGTACTTATCATACCCGCTCTCAATTAGGTTGGACCATTCTCCAGAGGTGCACATGCTAAAGCCTCGGTCCTCATCCATAGTGCTAGTGAGAGGTGGAAGAAACTTTAATGTGCAGGGGCTACAAAGAGAGCTCCAGTTGGCTGAGGCATGTTTCTCCTTTTCCTGCCCAGCGCTGAATGGTTTGCCCTTTCATATGCTGCCCCACAGTGTAACAGGATCTAAAGTAACAGGAAGAACAGGCCACGGACTCAAGCCTCCACAGATGTGAGCCAAAATAATCCTTTCTCTTGATAGGCTGATCATCAGAGGTATTGGTTGCAGTAACCAAAAGCTAATGCAGTGCCATGTACATGTTCTGCAAATCATAACTGCACATGTTCACTCAGAAGCAGACCATCCCCATATATATGCAGTCTGTGGTCGCGTGACACCATGCACACAGAAAGCCAGCTGTGCCAAAAGTGCGGCTCTCCCCCTCAGTGCCTGTCCAGACCGTGTTGAATCGTGCAGCTCAGTCTCTTGACTCTCCTTACCGTTTTAGGACCTTTACTGAGTACTTTTTATATAGTCAGTACTCACCCTTGATAGATAGATAGATAGATAGATAGATAGATAGATAGATAGAGATAGAGATGTAGATATACATTAGGGAAGGGTCTACAGTGTGTTCAGAGTCTTACTACTAGATCAGACTTGTAGTGATCTGCCTGTTTACAGTCTCAACCTTCAATCTCCACTTCAGTGTGCCCTGGGGCAGGGCCAGCATGGCAGACCCAGGGATTGAATTCCTGGCCCCTGCACTGCTTGCAGGTGCTTTAATCTACTGAGCCATTTGGCCAGCCCTACTCCTCAGTCTTAGGGCTTCAATGAGTCTAGAGTAAAGGCTTATACCTGAACAAGAAAGGAAAGTACGTTTTTAGTCTATGCTGTGTATTTTCATGCTTATTTTAATTGGTTCCTTCCTATACTAAACTGTTCTAGATGAGAAAATTAAGGCTCAGAGAGATCGGGCAACTTGTCCATCCAGATCTTAGCATGCATGTTTCTATGGCTTTTACTCTTACTTTTCACTATTGCCTTGTCGTCTTAGCCATCGCATGTCCAGCAATGTCAGCCCTCCCGACATGGGACAATTTAGGCATGAAGCAAGACTCTTGGGTAGAATGGGAAGGTCTTACCTCCATGTTCGGACTCTAGAGAAGTGTTCTGAAATTTCTTTAGCCAAAGCCTCCTGGAAAATCTGAACCCCCACTAAAATTGCCGATTTAATAAAACTGGTTATACAATTTCTCCCATTCTTCCTAGACTGTTGTAGGAAGAGATTGGCAGTAATAAGGGAGACATCGCTGGCACAGTGAGAAATTGTGGGGAGGAGGGAGGTGAGAACAGCACATTAACAAGAGTGTAGGAGACTAATGTCAAGCAATGCACATGTCAGTGTGACGCAGCAGTGGGCCTGACACTGCAGGGAAGTCAGCACGAATGCGCTTCTCAAGTGAAACCCGACAGCCCAGACTGTGGAGACAGGCCTTGCCTCCATGCTGAAGGTTATTTTCAGACAACACAAAATATTTTCTTTAGTTATATGCAAGACAGACTATGAAATCCTGATAGAACTAAATGACCCGGTTATTTGATTCTGTTACATCCTGTACACCTCTTCATCTTACTTAGAGTGTCACGCTAAAAGTATATATCCATTTATATCACTTTCTCCCAATTTATAAACATCATAATTACCACTCCCTCAGACACATACAAGTGTGCATTTGTCTGATATGTTCCTCCCTCCTGGCATAGACTTGCCTTATACTAAACTTCCATAATAAACTTATATCCTCTACTTTAAATGTGTTTATTGGAATAGAGTCTCCCCAATCTGTATTTGAAGATATTTTTCCCTAACTCCTGGGTAATAAATATAGTCTTGATACATTTTTTTTACCTTTCCCTCCATATTGGGTCTGCATATGTGAAGGAGAGAGACAGACAGAGAGAGAGAGAGAGAGAGAGAGAGAGAGAGAGAGAGAGAGAAAGACAGGCAGAGACAGAGACAGAGACAAAGAAAGAGAGAAAGAGACACAGAGACAGACACAGAGAGAGAGACACACACAGAGAGAAAGAGACATTTGAAACATTTGTCATTTATCAACAATAGAGATATCAGCTGCTGTTGGAACCTTCTGGAAGGCAGTAGACTTTTAAAGCCCTTATGTTTGGTGAATTGACCAAGCAATGTTCTCTCACTTCCATTCGCCACAGAGGTTACTCTGAGTCCAACCTCACTTGGCCACTAAGAAATCTCCCTCTCAGAATACACACCACACCCATGGCTTTTCATCTTTTGCAGATTGGAAGTACATGAGAAACCTCTAAAGGAGGAGACTGAGAGTTGTGAACTCGAGAATCTCTCCCCTTTCAGGTACCCATAGGAATTGTAGTTTTTAACACCTTGTATCTGTGTATCAAGCACTGTTCACATATTTCCTAAAAGTTGATTTCTTTTCCTTGTATATACACCAGATGAACTCTCTGTTATGTACTATATGTTCAAGTAAAATTGGTGAAATTTAGTTCAAAAAAACTTAAAGACAAGATCTCACAAATTCTTGATAATGGCTACTGTTACATTTTTACCTGTTAGGTTATAAAATGAATCTTGTCAACCAAATCACACATATATACAGAACTGCGCACACACACACACACACACACACACACACACACACAGAGCTAGCATATCATGTGTGAAGATCCTATCATACTCATAACAACAGAATAGAATAATGAAGCTGGTATTCTTCAATTCACAAATACTTGCTTAGGGTGGAAGAAACCCTAGTGATGGCTCAGTGCAATCGCACATACAGTACTTATTTTTCATGGTAAGCGGTCTTGACAGAAGATAGCTCTCTTGGTTCCTTTTCATCTCCATCTCTGCTGAGCAACAAGAACAGCTCAAGGTGGAGTGACAGATAATGAAGAGAAGAAAATGTCTCAGTTGAATGTGTTCAAAAGTTTTGTGCATTTAAAGTTTTGATCTTTAGTTGACACCATGACTAGTAGCTTGTGGAAGCTTTGACAGGTAGAACCTGGTAGAACAAAGATCACTAGAACTATGCTCTTGAGGTAGAAAATGGAAGGCTTTCTCTTTCACCCCTTCCCTTCCCCTACTCTGCCCATCCTGACCTCTTTCTTATTCTATCTCCTCCATAGTCACCATGCTATGAGTGGGTTTGAGTGTCCAGTGACCATAAGCTGACACCTTTGAAACTACAAACCAAAACAAATCTTTCCTCCTTTCAGTTGACTTTCTCAGGTTTTAGTCATGGAGATGGAGAGCTACCTAGTAGACGAAGAAAAATTTAAATAAAGTAATCATGCATTTCTTCATTTATTACCTTTATGCCTTTATTATTAAAATATTTTGGATGCCTATTTTGACTATTCTAGTCAGTTGCCAGTTACTATGACAGAATAGCTGAAATACAATGTACAAGGAAAACAGCTTGTTTTGTCTTACAGTTTCTGGGCTTTCCCACCACAGTCGGTTGGCTCTGTGCATTTGGGCATATGGTCAGGTCAGATATCACAGTAGGAGGGAGTGTCACAAGAAATGATTTGCTTCCTGACTATTAGGGTACAAAGGGACCAAAAGGTCACAATATTCTTTTCAAGGACACACCCATGACCAAGCTTCCTCCAGACCCCACCTACTAAAAGAGCTGTCACCTCCTACTAGCACCAAGGTGGAGACCAAGCCTTCAGTACGTGGATCTTTAGGGCACACTTAACTAACCAAACCACAGTAGTGTCCAAAATAGTGTTAAGCTGTAGATTCGAAGAATCAGCATACCAAGGAATGGGATTGAGAGAACCAGTGCAGCCTCAGATAAGCTGTATTGTAAAGTGCATCTTCACTAGCTTTTTTATATGATGTTGGTTTTCTAACTGTGTTTATGCTTAGATTTTGGGACACAAGGGAATCACGTTTAATACCTTAAAAAAGGCCGTACTAAATAATACGTGATAAAAGGAAGAAATTCAATGGTAATTAAAACAAAAGAACTCTATGTTTCTATGAATGTGGTAAAAATGTAGCAATAAAGCTATTCAGTGATTTAAGAGCCAGTATAATAAACTGAAATATCATATAAATAGAATCAATATGAAATATTATGCTATACTCATATACAATTATTAGCTTTATAAAATGGGCATTTCCATGTTAAAATATATTTGATAAGTATACTATATATATTTATATATAATATATGTTCTCTATGTATATATATTTATTTGATATAATTTATTCTATAATATTAGAGATCATGACTCCTGTATCAGGGAAGCTTTTGATTCTGTTTATGTGACTTTAAATCATCGGATATAGAAAAATATACATCATTCCATTTGGAGGTTGTGTGCTTTAGATCACATGCTCTGAAACTACCTGTTGAGAATCAATTTTCCGATATTCTTCCTAACCCCAACTCAGATGACCTGGCTCTTTTAACTGAAAAGCAAAGACTCATTGTTTAACATTTAAATCAGAATTAGAGAGTATTTTTATGTCACTTACAAACACACACACACACACACTCACTGACTTCTGTAACCATCACACTTAATGACAGGAGAAAGATGAAACTTACAGAAGCTGAAAAAATATATCAAAGATTATCAATAGTACTTATTCATAAACCATGTCTAACATGAGATTTTATAGTCAGATAGAAGTATGTATTATATTCACTATTTTAATTTCAGCTTTCAATATTTTGTGAAGCAAAAGATAAATATAAATATTATAAATACAAAAATATTTCAAGATTTGGTTTCCAAGTATAATGAGTATTTCATGGTAGAAGAGGATCATGTTTATGATGTGGAAAAAAGTTCGTCTCCTGACTCCACCACTTACTATGTGTGATCCTGTAATTACTTGACACAAAATGGGCAGTGATAATGACTATATCTTATAATCAAGGTTAGTATTCTGGAATACTTTAGAAGTGCTCAGTGTATGTACATTGTATTTAGTATTCATATTGCTATTATTATCATGATCATTAATTTTAGAATCAAATGTATTTTATCTGTATGTAAAGATTTGACTTTGTGGGCATGCTTTTAAGTTATTATGACATGCTAATGTAGGACACAGGAGTCAACTTTACTGGATTCTGGTGACAGAGCCACTGGGGAAGAATTTGTAGATATCCGTGCAATGATTTCAAGAATTGTGAGTCATATAAGAACTTGTACTCTAACATCATGTAACTTAGTAGTGTCCCAAATTTTCTGATCAACGAGATTATGGGGTCAAAGAGGAAAGTGATCGATGATGTGAAGTGTGCCTGAGAGTCACATGGAGAGAAAACATTCTCTCAGGCTTTCACAGAGAGCACATTGG
>NDGM011237860.1:0-11211 GCA_002564305.1 Octomys mimax | reverse complement strand
TGCAATGTGTGAATTATTGAAACTGTCCTACCAATTTGATTTGAAACTGTCTCATCGCTATTTATCAATAAAATTATGGAAAAAAAAAAGAAAGGAAAAAATTTACAGGGACTAAAATTTAAATAGTGTGATTTGTAAGTAAGGCATAACATCAGACTAAACCATAAATAAAATTCAAAGAAGAAAAAAAAATTTAAAAAATTACGAACTATCTACATGATGGCTACAGAGATGACTGCTTATTCTTCTACTGCCTGATATTTACTAACAGGCAATAAAGCATATTTTTATCATTAGGAAAAAACATAAAAATTATGAAATTATAAGCCAATCATATGATTTCAGTTTACTAAAACTCTTCTAATCATATGAATAGCAGCATTAATTCTTCCATAAGACTGCCAAATTACACTTCTCTTGATTAATGCTTTCAATAGCTTCTCAATGTCTTCAGGTTAAAATCCCCTTGTCTATCTGCCCAGATCTTTCTATATGACATATTCATCTTTTCCCTTTAACTACTTCCTTCCTACTCCTCAGCCTTCATTCTTCTTTTCTTGAGATTTAGAGACACTCTGATTGTGCACGAGCATGTCCGTGCTATACCTAACACCTCTAGTTGCTTCATTTAAACATTACTTCATCAAATGCCTTTCTTTACCAACTCCACGAGGCCTGATCTATCTTCAATAGGTTCTCCTTATAGTACCTATTTAATTCCATAGCACTTAATGCATGCAACACAGTGGTGACTTGATTATAATTGGCTGATTAATGCTGTCTCTCCAATGAAAATACAAATAAATATAAATTACGTGAACCATCGATGGTACTGTAGAACTGGTTGGCACTTGAGCACTGTGCTTATCAAATAAATGAATTTTACAGACAGGAAAGCAAGCCCAGGCAGGTTTAAAAGAGCTCAGGCGAAAGCTACAAAGCAGGTTCCTGACTGTCAACAGTAGTCCTTTTGTTTCAGCACACAGTGGTAGTAGAAGAGCCAACCACAATCCTATTGCTAGGCTTCCATAAACCGTGGCTGCCACGCTGCTTTAGAGAGTCAAGTCGGGAGGGTGGGCGACTCACACTTTTTACCCCTCTGTGCATGTACAAGAAAGAACCATAAGTACTGATTTTTAGGTTATCAATACATTTGAGAGGTAAGTTCATAAATAGCAGAATCTGAAAATAATATGAACCATTATTGTATCCCACATTATATTAGGCTACCATATTTATTTCACTACCTAATTGTTTTGGTGGAGATTATTTTTGAGCTTTTGCAAAATCACTAACCATAGATAAAATTTCTTTAACTCCTTATCTACCTATCCTGAAAGAAGCCATTCTGAAAAAGTTACATTATCCTAAAGGAGGGACATTGTTACATCTTGTCTTTTAGTCTATATTCTCCACAGGACCTAAAGATTTGACAACTTCTTCACCTTGCTCCAAGCAGATGCACAGTGCTTAAAGCATATAATGCAACCAATAAATATTAAACAAATTAAGAAACAGAAAAACACTAATTCTAGCTTAAAACATAACAATTTAAAATGTTATGAAATGCAAACCCTTTGTGCACTTTTATACTCATACATATAAAAATTATACGTGTGTATGTGTGTGTGCTTGTTCAAAAATGTGAACTATTTTTCAAAACTTAGTTTACTATCAGATTGCAAACAATCATGCTAGACATATCTAAATGAATACATATTTTGCTTTATTTTTAGTAAGTCTCTGAAATTATATACCTTAAAATGATTTGTTTCTATAAAAGGCTCATAGGCTTTACAGAAGTCTATTCGCTTAGCAAATATTTATTGAACCTCAGTTATAAGGAAAGCTCTAAAGAATAGGAATATAAGTAAAACTTATTTTCTGACTAAAAAAACCATACTTTCCATGAGGAGACAGAGTGAGCCCTCTGTGGAAAAAGGCTGAATTATACTTGACTTCTTAAAAGCACAAGAGGAAAGACATCTCAGGAGACTCATCTCCTACTTCAAGGTCGAGGCCAACTTTTTCAAGCTTGCTGACTTTTTTTCCAAGTTTCTATTGAAAAAAAATTTAAAATCTTCTGAATTTCAAATTAAATCACATAATCTTTAAAATAGACATGGTGCAATGAATGCATCTTTTTCAAATATCAAGATTCTGCTAAGTGGGGCTGGGAAGATGGCTCAGTAGAATAAGTGCTTCCCTGGCAAGCGTAGGGGCCTGAGTTCAATCCCTGGTTCCGAAAGAAAAAAAAAAAATTCTGCCAAGAGAGGAGCAAGGACACCTAAAACATCCAACTTCCCCAGCTGCTTCAGTCCTTCACTGTGGGCAGTTCCTGTGTGAGCGGAAAAATGAGGGTGGTTAAAAAAAACAACAATAATCCAATGGTCCACTGAGAGCTATTAAAAAGTAAAATGTGCTTCCTCTGCAGAGTCCAAAAGAAAATGTCATTTACATCAACAATTTAGGCATTTAGAAATGGTCTACCCTAATAGAGACTTCCTGATTTACAGAGTCACATTGAAACAGTTGTAACGATGGTTTGTAGAACTCATTAATTTTCTTTTGCTTCAGCAAATGAATACATAATTTGTTTCCTTGGATTGAATAAGATATTACAGACCTCTTTTAGAAAAGTTCAGTTGTGGCTGAAAATACCACACGACTGTCCGTGGTTTACAAATGCTTTCCCGAAGATAACCAAGAGCAGGTTCATGGCTGTGTGCACCTAAGCTCTTTAGACAATACAAGGAACAATCTAATTTTGAAGAAAATCTTCCAAAAAGCCTTTTCAATAATTTAACAGCTTAACTGTATTAGTTTCTGTTTAAAAGAGATCACTAATGATCTCTTCAGTGCCTTCTTTGGGCTTAGACCAGTTACTTAAATCTGAAACCCACTTTACTGTCTCTCCAGGTGTTTGAAGGCATCTCTTCAAAAACACAAAGCAAGCGTGGCCATGAGTCCCATGGTGGATTAGATTCTTATCATTTGGCAAACACGGACAAATACTTCTCCGTAAGTCCTCACTTTCAAAGTGAGTAGTTGTACTTGGCAATGCATTTTCCCCACTGCGATTCCTCTGACAAGGAAGCTAAAGTGTTCTGGACGACTCCACTGAAAACTTCTTTGCCTAACACCCTTAGAGCGAGCATAAAGATCACTTCAAGCTTCTCAGTGTGTGTTAACATGATGCCACAACATGATGCCACATCCACAGGACAGTCACTTTTACAACTACATCCTGCTGATGTATATCTAGCTTCAAAGCGGTAATAAAATGCCAAATCTTTGTGCCTACACAAAGCACTGCTGGCTCAGAAAGACCCAATAAAGTGAGCCTTAAGCTGCCATTACTTTAAAGTCAACTCCTATAGCCTCACCTTTCAACACAGACTACTAGAGACAGAACAGGAAAGAATCAAAAATATAGAAAGTACCCCTGTCCCACACCGGCACTGCCCCTGGGTACACTGAGCCAGCCACTGAGACCGACTGGGCATGGTGGTGCACGCCTGTAATCCCAACTCTGGGGAGACTGAAAACAGGAAGATCACTACAAGTCTGAGCTGTGTAGCAACACTCTGTACCAAATACATAATTTTAAGAAAACAAAAATAAAGAAAGTACTCCAGTCAATACTAGATGTGAAACTTGGTTCTGGTTTGGCTGACTCAGGCATCAAACTGTACATATATAAATATGAACATACACCACCACACAAAAGTTTATTTTGACAGATGCAACATGCTCTTCATTCTATATAACAAGCATAACCATCCTTGCTGCTATGCCTATCTATTTGCAATTCACAAGTAAACACACAAACAAGAATATACTAGCTAGGTAAAAAACAGCTGGGTGAATATTACAAAGTGTATTTCCATATGAATTACCCAACTGATTGCCTCATTAATCTATGAATAGTGTGGAACTATCACTTTAGTCCACAAAGAACAATTTGCTGTGTTTCTCCACCACAAGAATGTTCTGTTTAGGTGTGTCTCGGCAATGAAGTTCCCACCTAAAATATTTACCAGCACACTGACTCTCCCTCTTGGTAAATGTTTAATCTCTGAAGTACAAAGCTCACATAGTCCAAGAAATCCCTGAGAGTCACCATCACACGACACAGCCTGCAGCCAGCTGCCGGTGCGCAAGCGCAGCTGCACTGCCCAGTGTTTCCAAGACTATGCCAGATGGAGAAACTCTGCCCCACACTAATGACTAACACTTTTATTGGCAATAGGTCAGCTTGAATGAGCACACATGATTTTTTTATAATTCAGATTAAGATAGGAGATCTACAGTGATATCAAAATATAGGTACTTAATGAAAACCAACATAGAGTAAGCTCCATGCCAGCTCCAGTGTAGACAGAAACTGAAGTTATGTACTATGATGTACAGCCTTCATGATTTTACTCTAAACTATTTAATTAATAAGTCCAAAACGCTTGTCTCATAGAAGATTTGCAAGAATATCTTTGGAAGTTTTGATATTTAACTGAGCTGCAGTAAACAGTGTTTTCAGCACAATAGCATTCCATTTTTTATACAGACAGCCTTTATTACCTGGGAGCAAGGCTTACAGCTGTACACCTGATTCATGTCGGAACACTCAGTTCCTACACATGAATGTGTTCCAGAGCTGATGCAACGGTATCGTGCTTTTGCACTGCCATGAACACTACCATGTAGCTGTAAAATAATCATACATTTTGTATCTAGTCTACTCTTATGTTATTGAGAGAATGGTTGAAACTCCTATCACTTTATACTTACACCCCTTGCCCTACCTCACCAATTTCCAAAGTCCAAGTGCCTCTCACTGTCATCCTCAGTCTTCAAAACTCACAGCAGTGTCAAAGGAGGCAGGAAGAAAGGCTGCAGGAAGCTAAGTGGACACTGTGCTGCTGCCCACGCACCTGGCCTGAAGCGCAAGTAGAAAGGGCGCAAGCAAAGGCTCCCCCGAAGCTTACTTGTATTTAGAGAAGGAAAAGAAATGGTCCCTTGTTGCTCTTGGATGGGAGTGAGGGTCTAAGACCAGAGAGCAGGACACTGCCTGGCTTTGGACCTCCGGCCTGGAAACAGCCAGGCCTGCTCTCAAGCCTTGAGCCATGAGCTCCTCAGCAGGTGCTGAACAAGCAACTCCATTTTGCTTCCTTGCCAGTCTGCAATGGCTCACCAACACATACATCAAAACAAGGCAAAGCCAGCAAGCAAGCAAACAAACAAGCCTAGCATGCATCAGACAAAAGGGTGCAGGCAGAAGGGAACTGCTGAACACCAGGAAACAGGCCCGAAGAGGCACTGCTTTATACAGCTAACAAATGCCCAGAACAGCTACACAAAAGCAAATTCTATCAATACTGTGACACTTCTTTTTTTCCCTTACTCCAAGTTGGCACTCCATCCTCTCCCTCTGAAAGCAGACCCTGTGATCCAATTACCTCACACGCAGAAAGCCTGACTACGCTTTTATTTCCCACATCATTTTGCTTCGACAGGACTTAGAAAAGATGAGCAGCCATGGTTGGCAGCACACACCTGTAATCCCAGCACTTTGGAAGCTAAGAAAGGGAATTACAAGTCTGAGTCCCACTTGTGCAGCTTAGCATGACACTGTGTCAAAATCACAATGAACAGGGTGGGGGATGCAGCTCTGGCTTGCGAGGGAGGAACAGGCCTCCTCATCAGGCCACTGCATGTCCCACGTGGGCCATGGCCAAGTCTCAGGACTACCCTGCCTGAGAGGGTTCTTGGTCTCATTCAGTGCCAAGAGCCACAGCTGTCCTCACTTCACTCTTCTTCCTGTATCAGAGGAACAGAAAACCTGAAGGCAGGGCATCAGAAAGCTAAGGCAATGGTAACTCAAACGGTCTATGTCCATACAGAGCTGGAGTTGACTAAGGAAGGTGAGCATGACTGACTCTGTCCACAGACCTCACGCAAGTCCAGGAATACATTCCTCGCAGGTCACTGTCCTTGGACTAACCCTTGGGATAGCCTCGCACATAGTCAAAATCATGCTGTTAGAAAAAGAGGCATACATGTGGGAAAAAACTCAAGTTTCTAAACAAATACTGTTATTTATTCAACAAATTAATTGAGGGCTTATCATTAGCTAGGCCCAAGGTCAAGTGCAAAGGATAAAATGATGAAAAAAATAAAAGATCTGTCCTCTACCTTTATAGAATTTAGCTTTAAAACTAAATGAAAATAGTATGTTTGAATAATCTTTTTCTAAATAATATAGTATGTTATTACCATAGTAATATAATCTAGGCTTTATCTGTTTTTATCAGGTGACAGAGGACACAAATGACAAGAAGTAACAAGCGTGGCTGAGGATGGAGCTCAGTGGCCAAGTGTGTTTCTGGGTTAGATTCCTGGCAATATGCACACGCGTGCGTGCATACACACACATACACACACACACACACACACACACACACAGACAACAAAATAACACTGCTTTCCCCATGTGGATGATGCATGACCACGACTGCTGGTCTTCCCCATTTGACCTGTTATGGGGGAAGAGGAAGGAGCCCTGCTGTGGAGTCCATGTGACAGCGCTGCCTTTCTCCTAGACTTCCAACAGCCACTGGGCTACTTTTCATAGGCAGAAGGAGCCACTCTGACATCAGAGATGAAGCACCGCTGTGCTCCCTGCAGGGGAATCACACTCCTGAGGGAACAGGCAGGCACAGCAACCGTTGGCCGGCCTCCTGCCAACACGTCCACTGTGATGCAAGCCTGCTGTAAACTCCACTGTGCAAACAGCACGCCCAGGACCGGCCTCTGCCCAGTGATTTTTCCTGGAGCAGCTGTGTGGACAGAAACAGGCTTCTGCTTCACAGGGCATGAAAAGCCCAAAGGGACTGTCTTTTCTAGAGAACTTGCCTTTCTTGGGAAAAAATACTGACTTTTCTTTTCCTTCGTGACTTTATTTTTTTATTTTGTTTTGTTTTCTTTTGTTTTTGAGAAACGTTTCAGGCCAACCTTGAACTCACTAGGTGGCCCAGGCTGTCCCCGAACTCACTGCCATCCTCCTGCCTCAGCTTCCCCAGGGCTGGGATTATAGGCCTTCCACATCTCACCTGGCTCTTTGTTCACAACCACGTTTGGACTTGCTACCAAGGCTTTCAAAATGATGAAAAAATACATTATGAAACAGAGTCATACCTGGCAAAACTATAGGAGAAAAAAATAAAAAGAGCAGAGGCAGGAGAAAAATATGGCTGTGGAGAGGTGTGGTGAAGATGGCAGGTCTTGGCCACTCAGGTGTGTTCCACAGACCAGTGCCGCTGTCATCACTGTTAAAGTCTGCGCGACTGGAGAGCTACAACTCTCTCACCTGAGACTTACTGCCTCAGAATCTGCGCTGTTATTAAGTCTCAGATTTCACATGTACCCTAAAGGCTGGGAATCACTATTCTAAAACACTACCTGCGATATAGTGTACTTACACCTAGAAAGAGGGCACGCCTAACGCTGTCTCTGATACATCAAGGCACAATGATCACATGACACATCCAGCCTGCAGACGAATCTCACACCCATACAATGGCAAGTGGGGATCTTCAAAAGCAGGGAATCTGATGTTCACACAATCAAATCTCAGGTGTGGATCAAACCCACATAACCTCACCACTCTGTCTTACCAGAAATGAAATCACGTGGGTGGGAGGGTGTGTGCTCAGGCTGGATGGCCAAAGGACTGTGGCCCCAGCTTGGGACTCAAGTCTTCCAACCCCAGGATGCCCTGCGCCCTGCAGGGCAATAGTTCAATTCATCATGACTACTAACTATGCTTTGTTTTTATGAACAGATGCTCAAGTTAAAAAAGAAATCAGTATTAAGAAAATCAAGTAAGATAATTCCTCATACTTGAACCAAACATATTCAACAGTCGCTGCCCAATGCACATTTGTTTGCATGAACAATTTATTTTGATGCAGAGACCAACAGTGCGACTGTATTTCCTTAGAAGCTAACCTGGTTTTTTTTAAAAAAGGGATTAAATATTTCCTTGTGGAAAAAACAACAGTTTCAATTTAAAAACAATTTATAACATTATTTTCTATGGAATTCCAAGATCATATTCAGTTTTACTAAAATCAGGAAAATTTCAATGTTTACTTTTACTGTATGAGAATCTTTGATTTCAATAAAATAAATATCTGAAGTCAGATGTCAAAGATTATAACTTAGGGTAGACACTGAGTTACACAGTACTTACCAATACTAATTTCATCATCCGTTTCGGCATCACCAATACACTCAAATTGGAAGTCTTGCAGTGACTGGGAAAATTTCTGCACTGCTATAGACAGATCTGCAATCAAGAAGTAGAAGAAAAATTGAAGATGAAACACTGTTATGGTTTGTGTCTAGTTGTTCTCCCAAAGCCTCATGCAGTTACGGGGCAGACCTCTAGACTTTGTGATCAATTCCTGATTCGGTGCTGGGATTATGAGTGTGAGCGCTGCTGGGATTATGGGTGTGGTGGCCTGGGGCAGGTGGCTTGAATGCAACAGACTTGCTCTCTGCTGCCGTTGTTGCTGCTGCTCTTCCCCTCTGCTCTCTCTTTGCCCTGTGTGGCTGCCATGAAGCCCGCTGAATATGCACTGAAACCTCCACTGACTGAGCTAAGGGAACCTTTGCCTTCCTTCATTTTGGGTGCTGGGTATTTTGTCCCTGCAATGAGAGAAGAGTAAGCATCATAGAATAGTGAAGCATTTCCAGGTAAAATACGACTTTACAAAATTTAAGGAGACCACTAAGTAAATATTTTAGTAACTTGATCTGCTCTGCTCAAAGGGCATTTGCCCCTTTAAGAAAGAGTTTTGAAGGACTGGGACTATCGCTCAGTCAGCGGCAAGTGTGAGGTCCTGAGTTCAATTGTCAGTACCGAAAAAAAAAGAATACCAAAAAAGAGTTTTGAGTAGGAAGTGGTGGCATCACCTGTAGTCCCAGCACTGGAGCGGGGCTGGAAGGCGTGCCAAAGCAGGAGAACGCAAGGCTGAGCCAGCATGGGCTACACTGCTAGTGTAAGGCCAGCTGAAAGAGATCCTAGGGAGGGGGAGGGGGCTGAAGCCATCCTGCATTACCCTGCCAGTGTAAGGCCACCCGAAAGAGGCCCTAGCTAGAGTGAAAGAGAGCACACAGAAAGAGCACGAGCAAGAGACAGAGACAGAAAGACAGACAGGAAAGGAAAAGGGTGGAAGGGAGAACAGGAGAGGGGAAAAGATATAAGAAAGAAGAAAAACAAATTTTGATGCCAGGATGTATTATGTAGAAGTCAGTTCACCAAATCTTTTTTTTAGTGTATATAATAGAGTCACTATACAAATTGTACTCTATAGTGACCCTCCTGTTTTCAGCCTCCTAAGCACTGGGATTACGGGCACGCACCACAATGCCCAGTCTCAAATGCCATCTCATCATGTCCCAGGAGTGGGGCCAGCTGGGCATGCCAGGGATGGAACCATGGCGGCTGTCCTCTGCTAAGCAGGCACTTTAGTCCGCTGAGCAATCTGGCCGGCCCTACCAAATCTTTTGTCAAGAAATTACCAAGCTGTAATGGAGGACTACTTTTAAAAGCAAATGCCATGGTGGGTGCTAGTGGAAAATAAAACACTCAAACTACTGATGGGAATGTGTCTCCATCAATGTTCTGTACAGACTGTGGGAAGACATGGATTGTGCTAGTCCAGTAAACTACTGACTGACCTCAGAAGGCAGGTAATGTATAACCAGAAAAGGTTTACAAACACTTTTTGATTTGTAGGAGACTCAAATTAAACAGTCTCCAGTCCTAACTTGAGTTCAAACAAGGCCAGAAGTCTGATTAAACACAGATAAAGAATTCTCTTTTATTTGGGGGCAGAGAAAACAAAAGTAACCCCTGCACAAAGAGAGGGCCATAAACCCCTGGAGGAAAGTGGCAGCGATTAAACAGGACCATGGGGAGCCACTTTGCCACGGCTGAGACCCAAGCCCCCAAACCCTGCTTACTGCAGAACAGTGGGCAAATTATTTAACTTTTCTGGGCCACTGTGCTCTCTTACAGAACAATGGAATAAGAATGGCATGAACACCTCACAGGCCTGCTTTCAGGATCCTATGGTTTAATATTTGCAAAGGATGAGGCCAGCGGGATACCTCAGTGGACTAGAGCACCTGCTTTGGCAAGTTTAGGCAAGTGCAGGGACCATGGTTTGATCCTCAGCACCACATGCTACCTGCCTCCCCAAAGGCAGGCTGGGCGTAATGGTCTGTGCCTGTAATCTCAGCGCTGGGGAGAATGAAAGCAGGAGGATCACTACAAGTCCGAGCTGTGCAGTGAGACGATGTAATAACCAAATTCATTAAAAAAAAAAAAAAAAAATTGCAAAGGATTTGAACAGTACCTGGCATTGTTTAAACGTTATGTAAAATTAAAACTCTCTTTAAATTTCTCCAAGTATGGCCACTGGGAAGACTAAAGTTCCCATCTCCTTCCCACAAGAGCTCTGCTGACTCTGGCTGCCCTTCCTTGCCCTAAAGAATGTGGAAGGGGGGAGTTGGGGGTGGCAGCCCTAGCCCTACCCCCTAAGCCTTCCTGCCAGAGTTCCAATGAGCCCAGCTGTCTGTCCTCCACCTGAAGACCACTATGGAGACAAAAGGGGTGACTACCACAGCAACCCCAGGAACCTTGGGTAGCACTCCCTGTGCCAACCCAACACTGAGGCAGCCTTGCACAACTCTGGGCCCCACTCATCATCATTGGATCCGTCTTGAACTATGGTTTGACCCCCTCTCCTTAATGAGTTAGAAAGCACACTGAACCCTGCACAGCAGGAGCTTTGCTGAGCCGCCCCTCCCCTCCCGCTCTCCTGAGAGCCTTGCTGACCTGCACCCCACCCACCTACCATCACTGCAAAAAATGACTAAAGGAAGGAACAAAAGGCAATCGCAGATGTCTAGCTCACCCAAAACAAGTCCAGGAGACAAGGTCCTAGAAGAACGTGGAAGCCGCACACCTGAAATTTCTGAGATGATGGCAACTGAAGTAAAGAAACAACCCCAGATCCAGTCCTGGCCCAAGCTGGCTAAGTGTGTGGGAGAGCTTCTGGCTACCCTGTGCCAGCGGGACCTGCCTGTCTCAGCCCAGGCGCAGTGTGGGTAAGACCCTCTTCCACCCCCTTGGAACCCCCC
>NDGM011237857.1:1416-28365 GCA_002564305.1 Octomys mimax | reverse complement strand
CTCCTCCTCCTCCTCCTCCTCCTCCTCCTTCTTCTTTTTTAAATGTATTTGGTACAGGGTCTACCGGGTCTACAGGGTCTCACTACATAGATTGGACTTGTAGTGATTCTCCTGTTTTCAGCCTCACAAGCACTGGGATTATAGGTGTGCGCCACCACGCCCAGCCTCATTCACTTTCTCAGTGTGCCCTGGGGGCGGGGCGGCACTGCAAGCGAGGGCTATAACCCTGGCCACTGTGCTCTGCCTAAGCAGACACTTTAGTCCCCTGAGGTATCCGGCTGGCCCTTGATAGCTAGAGACTTCTACTCCATGTTTTTTTTTTTTTCTTTTTTTTTTTTTTTTTCCCCAGAACTGGAGATTAAACTCAGGCCCTTGTGAGCTACCTCCCCAGCCCCTCTACTCCAGGTTTTAATTCACAGTTTATTTTTTGCTGGTGATGTTTCCCTCAGCTGGAGCAGGGAATACCAAGTTATGGGAGTTACACAATTTCAGCACCTCTCTGTGCTCATAGTAGAGGTGATCACTTTAAGAGAGCAGTGTCAGGAGTCTTGCTGGTTAACTCAGTTGGTTAAAGCTTTTGCTTGGGCAAATTCAGTCAGGCACAGGGGACTGCAGTTCGGTTCAATCCCTGCTCCACAGCTACACCAAATCTGCCCTTAAGGCAGCCTGAACTAGCCAAAAAAAAAAGAAAGAAAGAAAAAAGAAAGAAATCCTTCCCCCTCTAGTCATTGTTAGACTAGCCAAAGAGCTCAGAGGATTAAAACGCCTGCAAAGCAGGCACAGGGGCCAGGGGTTCAGTTCCCAGAACCTGCTGTGCCAGCCTCGGCCCCGGGGTGCACTGAGAGCAATTGAGACCGGGTGTGGTGGCACACGCCTGTAATCTCAACTCTTGGGAGGCTGTAAACAGGTGGATCACTACAAGTCTGATCTAGCAGTGAGACCCTGAACACCCTGGAGATTCTTCCACTAAAATACAAGGGAGAGAGAGAGAGAGAGAGAGAGAGAGAGAGAGAGAGAAAGAGAGAGAGAGCCGTGTCAGCTTAAACTGCCAAAATGACAGCCTACTTTTCCCCTTATATTATTACATACAAAATTGTAGGATTGCAAATATAACCAAACAATGATGTCAAACTTACACCGGAAGCTTTTCCTATTTATTCAACACTTTTTGCATCATTTGTTGATGTTTCTGACCAACCTATTCACGTTGACTAACAAATGTTGACTACTCATTTCAATTATTCTTGTGATTTTTACCATGTGCTCAGTACAATCATATATGTAAGTTATTAAGAAGCGAGTGCAGACCTTTCAGCTTTGCTCCGCTACCTTTTTCTCTAACAGGTCTATGGAAATGCAGGACCTGGCAAGCCCTCACACTCTTGTTGGAGGTAGTGATACGCCTAGTAGTTCCAAACTGGATAAACCTAATCTCAGCAGCACGTCCGTCACTACAAATGGGACAGGAGGTAAGTGTGTCACTCTCAGATACTCAGAGCCCATCTCAGTATTTGTTTTGGCCTGACATCTTAGGGGTCGGCTAATAACTAGGTATCTTTCTATCAATCCTACAGTCAACATTATGTACAAGGAACATATAGTTAGTATAGTTTTTCTTTGCTATTTTCTTTAAATCTGTTTTCCTGTCCTATAGTGGGTAATACTCAGGGAGAACAGTCAGTTTTAAGCAACAGTTTGAGGGCCTGCAGAGAGCCTTTGTTTTCTATATTTTTACTTTTCTACGACTTTTCAGATTTACTTTGGATTTTGCAAAAAAGTTAGTCCCATTGTTTCATAAAGATGATTAATTTTAAAATGGTGTTTGAAATACAGAAAGTCATATCTGCTGTGTTTTCTTTTCAAAGAGAATAATACCATAATGCCTAATATTTATTTTAAAAGACATTGCCTTTTCCCACATTATTTTGTTAGACTGTAATTGCACCATAACGTATGGCAGCAGTGGCAGCCATTATTTCAGATATTCAGCTCTATTGTTTTGACATAATCCATTCAATTTGTCATAGCATATTTCTGTAGGCTATGTCTGTACAGGGACTATATATATATATACATATATATATATATATGTATATATATATATATATATACACACAATACACAAGTTGCAGTTTAAATTATTCATAATCATTTTGAAATTTTGTAGATTTAATCTTGTCAATTAAATACATTGTTTCAACTTATAAACTGTTCATTTGAATGAATATTAACATTTCCCACATCATATTTTCTTTTCAATTTTAACTAAATATCTATGAAATCTATACCCCTCTTCCCACCTAATATAGAATAACTGTGCAATCTAAAATTTTCCTTGTCAAGTTGTGTGCATTGCAACTTACCTGTATATAATGTTTTACAGCAAACCCTTTGTAAATTAACATTCTCCATGTTATACTGTTTATGTGTCTTGAAACATGCACCTATAAGTTTAGCTAACAAATTATGGGATTACAAATATATATGAATATTTAGTAATGACTCCTGCAGTGAGAACACTTACATTTAAACTTTAAATTGAGTACAGATAATAAGATTAAGACATCCAAGTACTCTGAAATCAGACCTTGGGTTGACAAATGACTATCTATATCTATCTATCTATCTATCTATCTATATCTATATCTATATCTATCTATCTATATCTATATCTATATCTATATCTATATCTATCTATCTATATCTATATCTATATCTATATCTATATCTATATCTATCTATCTATCTATATCTATATCTATCTATATATCTATATATCTATATATCTATCTATCTATATATATATTTAGCTGACTTAAAACAGACCTGATAAAATAAAAGGTAGAAGTCATATAGTGCAGCTGTAATTTTGCTAAAAGGTCAGAAGCTAGACAGGCTTTGAAGATGATCCATGTGCACACAGCAGGCAGTGAGACAATGAACTCTCATGCTATTCCTATTCTCAGGGGACAACATGACTGTTTTAAGCACGGCAGACTGGTTGCTGAGTTGCAACACGCCCTCCTCCGCAACAAGTATGAGAGCTAATGGTACACTGCATGTGATTGGGTGTGCGGATTTGTCCTTCTGGTTTGCTGTCTGGTGCTACTTCTGTTTGGGCCTCTTTTCTGGGTTACATGTGATAAAGAAGAAGACATGAATATGCCTTTCAGTTGTTTATGATTAGCACTTGGCTGCAGTCTCCTTATCAATTGATATTCTAATTTTAGTTTCTTTAGATCGATACTATTCTTAGTTTGTAAAATTATTTCACAAACACAGGCTTGTATATTAGTTTTTTAACTACTTATCACTTGGTGGTATGCTAAGTTCAGCCCAACAGCAGTCATGCCAATCACAGCAGTAGAAGCAATGTTAATGTACAGTATATACCAATTTAGTTACCTAATAATCCATAGACTTTTATAATTAAATTTAAAATTTTAACATGATTAAAGATATTTGCTTTTGTACAGACTTTTATAACTATTCCAAAGCACCTAAAATAACATTGAGAGTCTAGTCTATGTTCCATCACTTTAAAAATTCTCAATGATGAAAACTATGCAGTTAAAACTATAAATGAATATTAATGCTCAAATGTTTTATTCTATAAATATTCATTACACTCATAAAGAAATGCACCAAAATTTTCTGCTATTTCAAATGTCAATATGCTGTCAAAAATTTGAAAATTAATCCAAAGCCATTATACGATTACAGAACCACTAGTTTTAAGATTAAGAAGAAAAACTCATGCCCATTAAAAAAGTGCTTGTCAAGCAAAAAGGTAGAAAAAGCACATTTTGGCTAGGACACACTCTCTCCGGTTAAATTAGAATATGAGATTGGTTGAATAAAGAACGATCCATCATGCTCAGCATTTATATTGCTTAGATTTACTTAAAATAATTGTCATTTTCTTACATTAAATGCAATTTTCATACTTGAAAATACATTGCCAGACGTTAGTTATCCTTAATTCTAATGTGGGGCTGTATTTTTTGGTCAAGAGCCAGATAGCAACTATGCTTGACTTTGCAGGCCATGCAGTCTTTACATGCTGAGCGGTGACAATGTCAAGCAACAGCAGCCGTACAGGGTATATAGATGAACAAGCATTGCTATTTTCCAATAAAATGCTAGTTATGGACCTTGAAATTAAAATTTCATTTAATTTCTCTACTTTACAAGATATGCTAATTTTGCCCATTTTTCAGTTAAAATGCCTAAAAAGCACACATACCACAAGAGCTGTCTGTTCTAAAGTAGTGTTAATGTAATCCAGGCAGAGGTACAATAGTAAATATACACAAGTACTATTTAGTAATTTACATCTCATAAATAAAACATAAATGTTAAAATCTTCCTGGTTTTAGGGCCAGCCAAATAGCTTAGCGGATTAAAGCTCCTGCAAGCACGTGCAGGGGCCAGAGTTTGAATCCCTGGGCCTGCCGTCCTGGCCCTGCCCCTGGGGCACACTGAGAGGACAATTGAGACTGGGCATGGTGGTGCATGCTGGTAATCCCAGCATTTGGGAGGCTATAAATAGGCAGATCACTACAAGCCCGATCTAGTAGTGAGACCCTGAACACCCTGTAGACCCTTCCCTAAAATACAATAAATATATAAATCTTCCAGATTTTGAAGATTCATATTATTTCTCAGGTGGTCACGTGGAAGGCCAAACAGTGTGTGTCAGGTGCACCTTGATCTAGACTCTGGCACTGTATTCCCTGGCTGTGTGACCCTGGGTACGCTAGTCAACTTCTCTGGGCTTCAGGTCCTTTCTGTAGAAGGAAGATCATAATTCCTACAAGACTATTTCTCATGAGATAATGTATGTAAATTTATTGGCTATAGATACTAGTATATTTTTCTTGCTGATATCAATATTTCCATAACAGTTTAGCCACCATATTTTAGGAAAATAAAATAATGCACTGTGTTAAAGACTCCAATATTTGGCCAAGTAACAAATTCCTTTGCATTTCCATATGTGTACCCTGGACCAACTTCAGACTCCTAGTAGCAAAATGTTACTCATACTTTGATTATTAGTGATGCAGTCCTGGTGGCAGACTGATGCGAAAGCTTTAAGGCATTTTAATGACTTTTATGGCAAGTGGTATATCACAGACTCAACATTCGTTGTATAATCTCTCCTTTTAGAGAATGAAACATGTTATTTTCCATGCTGTGTTTTACTGTTGAAATTGGATCACTGTGTAAAATTATTGCAATAAAACTAAAAGGCAAACATCAAGACTAATGAATGGTTTCTTCAAGATTGTTAACCTTAAGAATAATTTTAATTGTGTATTTTATTAATATCACTTTATGACCCTGTCTTACTTCATTGGCATTGCTCAAGCATGTTACATGATTTCTAAAGTAATTTAATGTATTTTATCACCTTAATTCTTTTTTTGTTTGTTTGTTAGGACTAGGGCTTGAACTCAGGATCTCACTCTTACCAGGCAGGTGTTTATGCCACTGAGCTATATCCCCAGCCCTTATCACTTTAATTCTATCTACACAAATACTCTTGGAGATATATACTGGAATCAAGATTTTCCTTTCAAATATTTATCATTTGTAAATCTACTAAAATGTAAAATGTGAAGATTAAGATAAGCACAATTGTACCTTATCACATAAGTCCGTCATCAGGGTTTGCTCTGGACTCCCACAGCTGTTCAGTCTGCATTTGCTACCCCAAAAGCAGCAGTAATTAAATGCTACTCAGTGGTGCTCAGATTAACTTGATTTTTCAACAATGCAATTTTAAATTTATGACATTGTCATATTACAAAATACATCTCTTGATATTTTCAGCCATTTAAAAATATATACATATATACAGGCTGTGAGTTTCATATTTATTTCAAACTCTGAAGTGGATTTACATGCATATACATGAAATACATTGTAAATACAAATGCATGCCTATTTCAAAAATCTCCTTCTGAGTAAGGTAATTCTAGATTCTAGTTTTCTAAATGTATCTGTCTTCCCAATGAGCTATACTTTGTGTGTGAAACTACTTAGATCTGTGGGGCATGGTTAGGACAGATTCTAAAAGGGTCTTCACTTTCTCATTTTTAAAATATGTCATTTGCTATGACATGCCAGGCCCTGTGCTAGGAAACAGGAGCTGAGGAATCTAAAGAGTAGGCTTCTGGCCATGCAGCAACTTAAAATCCAACCGCAGGAAAACAACACGTGCCAGGGTGCATTGCAGGCAGGCGCATGGCAGGCGGAGGCGGTATTTGAACCTGCATGGAGCAGGAAGAGAACTGAGGAGGACGTTTTTAGGGCACTAAAAATCAGACACTGTGATCAGCTATGTTGTGTTTTTTAAACTGGAATTCAATGTATGAAATAGTCTCACAGAATTTGAGCACATAGGTGATTGGCTGAAGTGTTGTGAGTTTATTAGTGAACGTCACTTGAGCAGTAGGACACCCTACTACTGAGGTTCTTCTATTTTAGATTTTCTTTCCAGAATGAAAATCATAAATTGTTTTGTCAAGTTATTTCAGAAAACCGAATCTTTTATGTGTATTCAGGAATGAAAGACACTCATAGGTATTCATAGTTTTTTTTTTTTTCTGACAAACATAAAAAGAAGCTACAGTTGCTATTAAATCTAGTGGGCAATGTTTAAGGAGTCACTGCAGTGGTATGAATTATAAGCTTCATGATATAGATTTTTTGAAATGATTTGTAGAAGCTAATATTACTATACATATATCTTTATATATATCATCTTTACATATATCTTTAAACAGATACCACTGTAAACATAGTTCTGAAATGCAACATGTAAGTTACTGGAGTAGCTTTCTCAGGATTCAGTTTGATGTTGCAAGAAATACAGAACTTCGAGTTATGGTAATAAAATGGGGACTGAGAAGATAGCTCAGTGGCACAGCACTTGCCTGGCAAGTACAAGGTCCTGAGTTCAATTCATGGTACAAAAAAAGCCAAGATACTAAAATTGTCTTCCTTTAAAAGTTCTAAATATAGGGCCAATACAATGGCTCGGCAGACTAAGTGCCTGATTAGGCAAGCTCAGGGACCGGGGTTCAATCCCCAGCACCACATACCACGCTGGACTCACCCGTGAGTGTGCTGATCCAGCGACTGAGGCCAGGCGTGGTGGCACATGCCTGTGGTCCCCGCACTGGGGAGGCCGAAAATAGGAGGATCATTACGAGTCCGAGCCGCATCGTGAAATACAGTACCAAATAAACAAGTAAAAGATGAAACACACACACACACACACACACACACACACACACACGGAGTGTGGTATGATTTTAAACACTGTCCTGTAAATAGGTTTAAAAAAAATCTGTTTAAACTCTGTCAAATTAAGAAAGGCAAGATATAGGTTAAAAGTACAGTTAAACATTTCAGTGCATATACATGGAATGAAGAATTTTACAAGCTTTAGAAAAATAAATAAAAGCCTAGATTTGTTTTATTAATGAACATCTTCTCAATAGTGCTATTTATATATTTGCTAAAAAAGTGTTCTGCTACTAAAAGAGTTAATAATATCTTTCTTAAGTCACAAAAGCAAAACAAGAGACAAGAAAATAAAATATATTTCAAAGATATTTGGAACTTCAGCAAAAAATTACTTCCAATTTTCTACTTTATCATTATTATGATATAATGTATGTGTCATAATAGCAACCTGCTTATTAATAATCAAGAGAGGGGCTGGGGAGATGGTCCAGTGGAATAAGCTCTGGTCTGGCAAGCTCAAGGGCCTGAGTTCAATCCCCGGTTCTGCCAAAAAAAAAAAAATCAAGATAGAACTTCATTGTGTTCTAATATATCATTAATAACTAATAACATAAGGACTCTTGATTCACTTCTAGTTTTTCTAACATTTAGACCAAGTTTCATTTATTTATATACTAATATATTATTTATTTAATTAATTTATTCATTTTTGTGATACTGGAATGGCAATGAGCTGCATCCCCAGTTCTTTTTTTTTTTGTTCTGTGACGGCAGAGTCCTGACTAACTGCCCAAGCTGGGCTCACACTGTGACCCTCCTGCCTCAGTCCCCCAGAGCGCTAGGCTCATGCGCATGTGCCCTCACACAACCAGCAAAATTACGTGCTATGACCTAGTATTACTTTTCTTTAAAAAGTAAAACTAAAATAACTTTACAATGTTGGACTTCAAGAAAGGTTGGTTATGCTCCCTTGGTGTGAAAACGAACTTACTGTGTGCCCCGAGTCAGTTTTCCCCCATCTCTTTCTGTTCTACCTGTACCCGCACAGGAAAGTAATACTACATTCACTTTCACCATTTTCTTTCAAATGTTCGTATCTGTTGCTGATCACCTGCTGCTACAAAATCCTGCATTTCAGTGCAATGGCACCTATGGACAGCTGTGCATCTCGTGACTTACTTTTGAGAGATTCCTCTTCTCAGTAAATAAAAATGAATCAATTTTTTTCTTGGACTAAATAAAGACCATTAATTTCTAACGAAAGGGGTTTGCCAATATAATGACAAAGATCAAAACTCCTTCATTCTTCTTTTAATCACCCGAAGCAATTATAATCAAAACCAATACTATAAGTTTTGAAGTCTCAAAGTTGAAATTCAAAAAAAAAAAAAAACATAAGTATCTCATGTCTGACTTCTATAACTATTTTAAGACTCTCAGCTCACTTTCTGTCCTCACCCCAATTCAAGTGTGAAATCTGTTATTTCTAGTAGCATGAAAAATCTGTTTCACAAGTATCTTTTTAGGTATAAATATGTGTGTATAGGAACTTAACCACAGTCAGAATCTAAGGAACTCTCTTGCCTATGTGTCTTGTCACAAATATCAGAAGTGTGGACAGCACATCGTGGAGAGTAGCCCTTGTTCTCTTCTAGATCATCCTCTGGGATTTCCTTATACAGGTGGGAGGATTTCTTGATGTTTTGGTGCTTCCTAAAGGAAATACAGCCGAAAGTCTGGAATCTGTGATGGACCATCTGGTTTCAAATCCTATCTCCTTCCAGGAGTATGAATATGGCCAACTTACATTTTAATTTTTATTGTTGTTGTACACGTTTGCAGTACATCATTACATTCATCACGGGGAGCGGGGGCGCTGGTGAATGGATGCAATGCATCCTCCTTTTCTTCAGCTCCTTTTCTTCCCCTCCTCACTCCATCTCTTGGCCCACTTCCCTTTTGCAAAAGATCCATCGCCCTCTTTTCTATTGTTTCTCTTTTGTTTTGCTCTTTTCGTATAAGAAAAACTACCAATATATAAGTTTGTGTGTGGCGTTTATTTTACTTAACATTTTGTTCTCACTTTTGTTCTCTTCTGTTCAACACAGAACTCAAAACATTCAATCAGAAAGAGAAAGGGATGGGGAGAGGAAAAGAAGGAAGTGAATCATCACCACTTGCAACTGGCAGAGTCCCCTAAGCAGCAGACACACAATTATTTCAGCAAAAGAGCCTTAAAGTAATAAACAAATACATCAATATTGCAAGATAAACAGTGAACACATACAAACCCATAGCGTTCCTGTACATCCATGGTGACTTCACTGAGACATTCAGACCACTATGCCCAGGAAGTTATTCACAGCTATCATGAAAAATTAAACAGTTGGGACAGTTATGTATCTTTTCTCAGCTTCAGTTCCCTCTGCTGCAAAGGGAAGATGATAGTGCTCTCTGCTGACTGTTGCAGGAGTGAATGAATTAATGCCTCTAAAGCACGGGCAGACAGCCAGGAATGTATTCATCACCTTATGCCTGAGTCCTGTTTCTATCCACTTTTAAACTTGCTGCTACTTCTCTATGTTATTTCAAGAGAAAGAAATGGAGCATATGCCTTAGTATGTTATTCTAGTATCTTGGAGTGTCCACTTTTAATAAGGTATGCCTAATAGTTTTATGGGGAAGATAACCCCATTCTTTCATTCTCTGAGCCTGTGGAAGATTCACTGTCAGGAGTATAAACCATTTACACACCTGAGGACAGCCTAGTACAGAAGAAAGATCATAGATATTGAAATTAAAGATCGGAGTGCAGACCCTGGACCTACACTTCTCTGCATTAGAACTTACACAGATTCCTTAGCCCACCCAAACCAGTTTCCTTCTGCAAAAAATAGACAGTGTTTTACACCCATCAGGGTTGTTTGCAGGATTAACTAACAGTACATGGCTTAGCACATGGTCAGCTTTCTATGAAGGACTTTGCATCACTAAATAACTTTCTGTTGATAGGCATAGTTGATCAAGTATACCATAATGTGAACCATTGTGCAAATTACTACTGGAAACTATTAGCCACCGATTCGTTCTTTGTCAGAACAGAAAATGTTAGATTTGTTTCTGACTATTACTGTTATTAAAAGATGGGTCAACCTTTCCCCTTTACTAAGATAAGTAATCCAGTATTTTGATTCCTCTTTTCAGCCTTCACAGTTCACCTCTGAATCTTATAGCAGATCACTTTATTATCAAATCATAGATGTTAAGTGAACCCACCACTCACTGAGGGTCTGGTTAACTCTATTCTTGTGGAAGGAGTACAGTCATCACTTAATACTTTTCTAACCGAGTAGCATTACTGGCTTGATTGGTTGGTGGATACTGCATGACCCCACTGTTTTTTTTTTTTTAGAATATTCATTCATAGTTGGCTGGTCTTCAACTTCTTTTTTTATAGTCTTCTGCTTGCTTCTAATTTTTTTAAACTGCACCATTCCATTTATATCTAGCAAACACAAGAGGTGTTAAGTAGAAAATAATTGACTCTAGTCCCCCAGTGCTGTGATACATGAAGTAGAACTTTGCCAACAAAGGGAAAATATGGTGTGAACAAGTGGGCAGAGGCTTTATCACCTTGCTCACTCTGCATCTAACGGTCACAATGTTTGCCAGCTTCCTTCTTCGCCAAGTGAGGGGCTTGCCAAAACACACCATGTGGAAGTAGAAATAACACATTACAAGAGTTTTCGGAAGATGTACTTGCTGCTATAGAAGTCATCTCTTATTCTATGTTTCCGTGTATTGCACATTAAAAATCATGACATCACTAAAAAGAAAAGCCCAGTGCTGTAAGGCTGCTTGGCATTTTCTATAGCAAAGAATTTATTGGGTGATTATCTTTCATCTATCACATGAGTAGGTTCATGGTTTCTGATTTGCATATTCTTCCACTATGATGCAATTGTCTTTTACCAATATCTTCTTGGAAAACATAAAATGTAAGCTAGTAAATCTCTTTGTTTCGATTTGGATTCAATGTGCTGATTCCTCTTTTCTGTGTCTTGACTGTAGTAGAGTGTGCTGATCTGAGTTAAAATACACATACAGTACTGCTGTTTCGCTTCTTAAGGTTGACTGCCATTAAAAAGCCAGACGCAGAGAGCTAGCTTAGCCAGAGAATTCGAAAACAAATCCTCTATAAATGCATGCCCATTTAGAAGCTAAATTAACAAAACTTTGCTCACTGGCTTCTCAAGTTTTCTCTTGCATGCCCTGTAAGCCAACAAAATCACTAGTAGAACAGTCATTGATACAAATTTAGAAGTAAAACTCACATGTCCTTATTCTTCTACATAGTGTCTCTTCTTGCAGTCAAAACAGAGCCTTTGAACAGCAGTGAAACCACAACCACGACTGGAGATGGAGCGCTTGACACTTTTACTGGGTCAGGTAAAGCCTTTAGCTTGTGCATCGTTACACAGATGTTGGGGATGTGCTCGTCTTCCTCCTTGTGAATACCAGTATAAGCAGCAAAGCTGTCGGAGCTCTCGTCTTCATAAAATCCTGAATAAATTCACTTCTTTTGGAGACCAACTAGTTTTAAAATGATGTATTTTTAAGATCATGTTGGGGATGCTTTGCACTAATTTTTCAGTTGATGGTAAAATAGTCCCATGACTTTTGTCACTAAAGATAACAGAACCGGCTTTCTTCCTTGTTACTTTGCATAGTGTTTAGCTAATTTAGTAATTAGGTCAGAATAGCCAACTTTGTTCCTTCAACCTGCCCATTTAAATGACATAAAAAATCACCTCCTGTCCGTCACTGTAGATGTAAAACTATCCGTTTGATTCCTTCTAAATAACCTTGTTTCCTCTCTGGGTTTAAATACTCCTCCTGTGTCAGCAGCTGACTGACAAACATCAAAGGTTAATGGGCTGCTGGAGCGCACATGCTGGTTGCGTTAGAACCCAGCTTCTGGGAGCAGTCTTCGCTTCAAAGAGAACAATAGCGCATCGTCCAGCATCAATCCTTTTTAAATATAAGTACCTGGGAACTCCCAGCTGGGTACAAAGAACATGAATTAAGTTGACTTAAGGATGTTTTATTAAGGTATGGTATTTTATTTGGCCTAATATCCTGTGAGAGAATTTTTTAACCTGAGAAACAATGTGTATTATCAGAAAGATCAATATTAAACCATGAAGCCTACAGACACATTTATGGCAATTACACCTTGATTCTATTCTTCTGTTACAGATGGGCCAGTTTGATTTGTTTGCAACAGTTAGAAGCAGTTGTTGCGTATTCACGTAAATGCTAGTACTCCCATCAGAAATAAATAGTAGTTCATAAACCTCACCTAATGACTTGTGGGCTTACCCACATCCTTCGTCGCAGTTTGCATGCCGCCTGGCACATACATGAATACCAACTCACTTCGCTGTTCTGTAGTGCTCACGGGCCGTAACTCTCATAATGTTCTGCAACTTAAAGGTGCGTGAATGAGTTTTCATGGAAAAGAATGGAATGAGGAAGTGATTGCTGTCATAGATCAAGTGTACACAGGCCTTTTAAAAGCTGACTGACAAAACTACACTTTAGCTTCAGAAAGAATTTCAGAACACTCTGATCCCTTTTACAGAGAAGAATACCCAGGTTACAGAAAAGCCCAGCGTGATCCGGGCCACACAGTCAAAGCCCTACAGCTGGTCAGCCATAGACATGGATCTAGAGCCACTGTGGACAATCAGTCCTGTTTTTTCTCTAATAGTCCATGGGAAGATATAAAGACAGGAAAAGAAATAGGTGAACACAATTATCTCATCTGAAATGTTCACATAGTATCTTTGTATATTTTCCTAGTTTTTTTTTTTAAAAAAAGCATGCCATACGTGGCTAGCAGATTTAAATTTTTTTGGCGGGGGGGCCTGACTCAGAATGCCTTCAGGCCAGGTTTGGCTGGCTTGAGTTGTGGGGATTGAACCACAGCAACCTGAGCCTGACTGCTTTGTTGAAGCAGCCACTTAAAGAACTGAGCTAAGGGGCAGGCCCCCCAGATTTAAATTAATGTGTGAAAAAAATAACATTTTATTTCTGGTCAGACTAGTCACATGTCAAGTGTTTAATCGCTGCCTGTAGTTAGTGGCAATCATATTGGACAACTAAGGTACACAGTGTGTCCAAAGTTATGGAGCGTTGTGCTCCACAGCAGGAATTTCAGGATTCTTGACAGCAACATTATTAAAACTTTGGACTAATTCTTTATTGGGAAGGAGCTATATTCTAGCCATCTGCATTGCAAGCATCCCTCCCTCTACCTCAATGACCTTATACCCCCATCTGTGACACCCTGAAAACTCAACAGACATTTTAAGTGTCTCCTGGAGGACAAAATCCCTCCACTTTGCATCCCATCGAGAACCAACAATGTGAAGTATGATAGTAATAAGACATAATAAGACTACAAACTTAACATTGGTTGACAGTATTCTGTGGGAAATTGATACTAGATATCACATTTAAAAAAATTATTTCTGAGGATATTTTGAGAATTACTACTTTTGCCTCCTTTTCTCAGAAATCATAGACTTTAATGAGTTGAGTGTTTGTGGTAATGTCTCTCTACAACTAATTAAATGGCAATGCGCAATACAAGATCTTTCACATTTGTACATGATATCCCACACGTTTTTTTCTAGAGATTAATTTGCTTTGTAGGAATGACGTGTTTATTTTGGTCAGCATAATCACAACTCACTTTCAATCCATTTTTTTTCTTGTTTTCAGTTATCTGAAAATTTATTCACTAGAATAGAATGTATTCATTTAAGAAAGGAAGCAAAAACTCTCCAATTTTTCTCATGTGACAGTTTTCTGAGGCAAAGATTTTATGTTTTATTTAGAAAATGAAAAAATAAACATTCATATGACATTTTAAAAGTTAAATTTATAGTGTTGTGAATACTTCACTGTCATGAGGTCTGGATTATTCATTGGAGAGGAAAAGCTTTCTACACATTCAGCATTGTGTGCTTTTGTCTCCTTTGGGATGTTTTCCTGAAATATGGGATCATGCACGCTGTTTTATTTGATAAAATCTGCTAGGTGAATGCTTCTTTCTGTTCAGTGTCTTTTTGGAAAATATTTCTATTTTTCAAACTTGAGGAAAACCAATTAGCATAGATAGCCCAAGTGTATAGTATACCAAAATGAAGTTCCATTATTCCCAAATAACAACAACAACCAACCAACCAAACTGGAATTCAGCCTCATTTAATTGTATATGTGCTAAATAAAATACTATTGTGAATTAATGAACTAATCTACATTTCCTGTGGAATAATGCTATTATTATAAAATTTCCACTTAATATGTATGGTGCAGAGTTTGTTCTCATGAAGCTGTTTTGAAATTTTCAGTGTTCTTTCAAGATTTTAGGAAATTTAATAGAAAATTAATAGTTTATGGGTGACTCATTTTCAACTTTATTTAGAAGAGTCAGTTAAATTATAGTTCTTGAAACAGTTTATATTGTAACATTCCTGGTTGATAATATGTGATGATTTTCAAAATTGACTTGAGGATTTCATAAAAACGTACTTACTGTACAATTGCTATGAAAACTGAAATATGCTTTTCATAGACTGCTCTTAAAGGCAAAACAGCATTTTAAACATCCTAGACTTTATGTTTATGATGTAGTAGATCACGAGGACACTTAGTAGTATCTGGATGTAGAAATATATCATATTTCAAAAAATAGTTAGCAACCTTAACCTATTTGTCACTTTTACAGTTCTAAACGTTTAACTCTAGAATTATTATGAACAACTTAGAAAGGGCATAGTACTTTGAAGTTTAACTATGATTGATTAGACTAAACTAATTCCAGCACTGCATTGTGTACTACTTTAATCTTTTTGAAAAGGGAATGAACAGCAGATGGCCTAATAAAGACATTCTGTGTGCCTGCCCTGTATGGATTGGCTCTGAGGGGACTGACTCGACATGTTAGAGTCCATATATTTCATCTGTCTTAGTCAAGGCAGATGGTTAAATGAAAGAAACTTCCAAACTTTTGGATATATTCCAGTATGGGGTGCATATTTGGAAGGAATGTTAATACAACATGGCTTTGACTTTTAAGTTCCTTACAGAAAAGTATTACATGATATTTTAAGATGTAGTTGTAAATATGATTGCTACCACCTTTTGTGATTAGGTCTAAACTAAAGCATTGCAATATCATTTGTTTTCTGTATATCTGAAAATTGCAAGTCTACTTGGATATTGGAGACAACATTTTTAACCAAATTTGATTGGTAAAAAGAAAGGCAATAGAAAACAATAGCTTGTTTAGTATTAGGAAATGAAGGTTAGAATATCCATTTAAAAATATATTAATTAGAATAAATGTGGCTACAATATATTGCCACTATATTGGACCTAAATCTAGATTTTTTGTGTGTGTGTGTGTGTGTGTGTAACTGAGGATTGAACTCAGGCCCTTGCGCTTGCCAGGAAAATGCTTATTCTACTGAGCCATCTCCCCAGTCCTAAATCTAGATTCTTTTAATTTAAAAGTGTAGTTATCTAGCATGAAAGTTCAATTACTATATGATCAAAGATATTCATTCCTAGAATATCAATGCGTAAGAACTTGCTGGTGATTTGAGAAAATGAAAGAATGATAGAACGATTTGTGAAAGAAGTGTTTTTTTTTTTTTCATTCTCTTTAGAACAAATCTAAAAGCTGTTGAATTTGGATGAAATTTATAAGTATTGTTTCTTTTTAGAAACAGAATTTTAGAAAATGGATAGATTTAATTTTTAAAAAATGAATAAACTTTTAGAAACATATATTCAGTGTGGCAGTTCCATTTCATAGAAATGCTTTTATGAAGTAACTTCCTGTGCATGGCTTTTGTCTTACAGTAATAACAAGTAGCGGCTATAGCCCCCGATCAGCGCATCAGTATTCCCCACAGCTATATCCCTCCAAGTAAGTGGTCAACAGATTCTTTTTTTAAAAAAAAATTATCTATTTGGTACAAGGTCTCACTACACAGCTTGGCCTTGTAGTGATCTTCCTGTTTTCAGCCTCCTCAGTGCTGGGATTACAGGCCTGTGACTCCACGCTCGGTGGTTGGCCCATTGCTGCCGGGGGCGGGGCTAGTGTGACATACAGTACTTGTCATCAAACACTCGTCCCTGCACTTGCCTAAGCAGGCGCTTAGTGCACTGAGCTATCCTGTCAGTCTTAGGTTCAGTTTTGGTAGAACAATTTTCTGGAATTGAATTTGTTAATCTGTATTCACATCTTTAAATTAGAAACCATTTATATATAAATATATATGTATATATGTTCAATACATAGCTGGATTAATTAAACATTGTAATAAGTATCTTTTACAAAATAAAATAGATGCTTGACTTTCTCTGGATAATTTCTTTTATTCTGAATGTTCATGTACTTTGAGGATAGCATCAAGTTCAAAGCAAAATACCATATTGTTAATGAAAATTCAAAAGTGCTTCTAGTTTAAAGAAAATATAAAGAGATCATATTTTACCCAATTCAACACTTCATAATTTATTCCATCAGTGAAATATTTTTACTGGACTCCCAGTTATAATAAAAACACTTGTGAAGAATGTGCTTTGTTATTTTTGTGACTAATGAAGTCAATGTTTTGTGAACAGTGGTTAATATTTCAAATTGGACTATACTGGCTCTGTATCTGGATTTATTTGGGATCGGTCAGATGTCCCAAGATTTTAGATTCCTGATATATACACATGGTAATATAATGTGACCTTCTGCAACATATAGAATATCCCTAAGAGAAGACTGGGGATTAGATGTCCCTTAGGAAAGTTATATGAAATATGACCTCTTCAAGGACCTCTGTTTCTTCTCAGGAAAAATTCTCTCTCTCTCTCTCTCTCTATTTTTTAAAGACTTTTGGTTTTTGATAGTGAATTCTTGGAAGACTATTCATCTGTTTATTTATTTTTGTAGTTAGTACAGAGCCTACAGGGTCTCACTGCGTAGAATGGATTCATAATGTCCTCCTGTCTTCAGCCTCCCAAGTGCTGGGTTTACAGGCATGCACCACCACATCCAGTCTTCGAAAGACCTTTCAGACAGACTTCTGTAGTCACTGTATACCACTGGTCACTTGTCATGAGTGTATGCTTCTAAGTATGTCAATGTAATTGACTGTCATGTGTTCACTTTTGCTCACCTAGATATTAACTGACCTGCCATTTCAGATGTAAACAAGACAACATCTCAAGCAAATTTCTCATTTTAAACTTGAGCTAGTCTTGGGGATTTTAAATCATTTTTCCAAGGTTACAGAGTAGTTTATACTCTGTAAGCCAGGGTTCTTGATGTTCAAAATCTTTCTTATATTGTAAAATTTTGTTGTGGGTAAAGAAGCAGATTGTTTCCTGAATATTATAGGGTTTCACTGAGTCTAAACTGTCTGAATCAATATGCAGTCTTTGTTGCCACAGTAATGCTATTTTTCTGATATTTAGGCCCTATCCACACATTCTTTCTACACCAGCAGCTCAAACAATGTCTGCCTACGCAGGCCAGACTCAGTATTCGGGGATGCAGCAGCCAGCGGTGTACACAGCCTACTCACAGACAGGACAGCCCTACAGCCTGCCCACTTACGGTACTTGATCTCTGTCTTCTCCTTTGGGTATAAGCAGGCAATCCTGCTCACTGCTAGCTTAATATTCTAATGTAAGTTAGTGCTCAAGAGGAGATTGTCTTACTAATTACGTGGTCTGCACGTGCATTTTCAAAACAGATCTGGGTGTGATGTTGCCAGCCATCAAGACAGAGGGTGGCCTTTCCCAAACTCAGTCACCACTGCAGAGTGGCTGCCTCAGTTACAGCCCAGGGTTTTCTACCCCACAGCCAGGCCAGACGCCTTACTCTTACCAAATGCCAGGTAAGTAGCCACAGGTGAAAGCTATCCTGTTAGAATGTGTTCTTTGAGTGGGACTCCATGGCTACAGGCTAAGGAAAAGCTAGTCATAAAGACATTTGATTTTTACCACTGCTTACAGTTGTAACAAAAAAATCAACCACTAGCCAGAAACTTGAAAATAGTTGAATATACATGAAGAAAACATGACTCATATGAAATGTGAACCCGTAACAAGCTGCATAGAGTCAGCATGAAACCCAGTCCAAGCAAAACACTCTTTAAGCCAGTCGCTGGGGGCTATCCTTCATAAGTTTGATGTCTGTTTGAGTAATCTAAAAGATTCACAGCAAAACCAATATTTTTAATATTCTGTAATAATGCAATACTATTTTGATTGTAATGTAATGCTATTGTATTTGAAATGAGTTAGTCCTATTTGTCTAATTATCATAGACTGAGGGCTTTGTTTATTCCTAAAATACCTCTTCCCTATTGATATTATATTTCTCAATGGGATTATTTATCTGTTTTACTACTCTTCCCATACTATCCTCTATATACAAGCATTTGAAAAGTATTCTCATTTTTGACTCCTATTAAAAATTATGCTTGATCTTTATGTAATAGCAGCAGAACTTCCATGACAGTTGAAACATTAAAATTAGTTTTATTTGTTCATCTAAATTGTTATATAGCTGAAGTTATCTTAATGTATTTGAACTAACTCATATTGCCATTTTAGTAATCTCACTGGAATGAAACAACAGGGTGTTTATGGTTCTTTTTACTTAGAGGAAGTGGCCATATATTTCCATACAAACTACTAGGCGAATGTCTTCAGGAGTTCTGATTAAAAATATACAGTGAATGCTGCTGCCAAGAGCCAGCCAACAGACAGGCAGGCGCGGGCACACATCGCAGTGCGTGTCCTCGTCCGTCTCACTGACCTGGCACTGTGTGATTCCCGGCTCGTCTCCAAAGTCAGGATGACCAGGATAGGTAAATACCAGGATATCGAGACAGCCACACAAGACAATTAAAGGCATTCAGGAAAGAGGACTTCAGAACTCCCTAAAAAATGACAAGAAGGAATGAATAAATGTACTCAAAAGCCAGGGAGTATTTTAAGGAGGATTAAAGCAATGTGTCTTTTACAATAATACATTTTTAAAGTTGAATATTAATGGTACTGTTTGATCACACCTTGTGTAACCACAAAGCTACAATTAGCAGTGAGACCATGAACATGAAAATATTTCTTTTGTCCCCAAATATTATCTTATTTCTTATCCCAAACCAAATGAATTGCATTGATTGCATACTGTATTAGTAGTCGAACATATTGATAAAACAGATAATCAGTGGCCTCCTAGTGTTTTGTTTTACTCTTAAAAAAACTCCATGAGGACATATTAAAGAGAAAAATTATAATAATATAAATATATTATTTCTTCTTATTATACCCATCTTTACTTCTTTTCTTTCAGTTTTGAAAAATGTTTAAATAAATTTTGGACTTTCTAATTTTACATGCTTCTTGAATCTTGGACTTGTATAAGCAATTCTTGCTCAGTTCTGAATCTGAATTCACACTCTAGTTTTATAGAAAGAACATAAAAGAATGAAAGAGTAGGAAGCCACCAATTTCCTGGCCGTCCTAAGTGGAATCTATGTGTTTATTTCCTAGTGACTCCAACCAAATGTTTAATACTCTTTGTTTTCTTATGTAAATTTAATGAGTAGGACTGGAAAGTTCTAGTTATTTCCTGGAAGAGTCTCAGCCTGTTCAGTACTTTATTCTTTGAGCTCACCCTTACTCGTAGGCCTCCACTCTTGACTATCAGCTTCTTTCCTTGGGAAGATAATCCCTATTTCCTATTTCCTCCTGGTGAGCCCAGCACTTTCACCTGAAAAGCCATCACCGACCATCACAGGAAGTGCCACAGCCATGCACACTTACTTTATAAATCTCTTCAATTCAAATTTACTGCTTTCTGAACATGTTTTCCTTACTGGATTACACAAAGTGAAATATTAGTTGTATTTTACTGTAAAAAAACCTGGATTGAAATGTATGCTTTTTTTTTTTTTTTAAATTTAGGACAGGATCTATAGGGTGTACAGGGTCTCACTGCATAGATTGGACTCGTAGTGTTTCTCCTGTTTTCAGCCTCCCAAGCACTGGGATTATAGGTACTCCCCACCACACCCAGTCTCAATCACCATCTCAGTGCACCGCTGGGGCAGGGCCAGCACAGCAGGCTGGGGATTGAACCCTGGCCGCTGCCCTCTGCTGAAGCAGGCACTTTAGTCTGCTGACCTATCTGGCTAGCCCAGATATATGAAAATTTTATTTATTTATTTTCCAATTTATACATAAGCACGGGTTGATAGGGCATCCTGAGATATTGTTATACAAGTACATGTTGTATAATGTTGAAATAAGCATCATAGAGGGTGATCAAAAAATGTAGGTAGTGAGTGCTTTGCTTTCTAAACTTACTACAATAGAAGACTCATTGTCATAAACAGCAGCATAAGAGAGTTACGAGTATTTTGAAAGTAATTCATGGCCATGTGTCCTTTACTGAAATTTATAATTTAAATATTCACTGTACTTTTAATCAAACCTATCCAGCTCTCAAAATTTATCATTTGTACTGAAAACATTCAAAATCCTTCTAGCTGTTTAAAAATTATATAATACCTCACAATTTGTAGTCACCCTGCTGTGGAAGCCTTCACCAGAACTTTCTCCTAGCTGTGCCCAGTATCTGCTGACCCAGGCTTTCCTATCCTTCTGTGCCACACCTGTGGTAACCTCTACTGTCCTCTCATAGCATAAGCCATCACTTGTTTAGATTCTTCAAATGAGTGAGTTCACATAGCACTTTTTGCTCTGGACCGGACTTACTTTACTTAAAATAATATTCTTCAGTTCTATCCAGTCGAAAATGACAGGGCTCCATTCTCTCTGCTGGTTGAAATATATGAAGCCTATTAAAATGCACTTTGTTCTTTGCCTCCAGGTTCTAGTTTTGCACCATCCTCCACTATTTATGCAAATAACTCAGTTTCCAACTCAACAAATTTCAGTGGTTCGCAACAGGTACGGTAGCTTTTTACATTTGTGCTTTTTGTATGGATTGCAGGTGTTTGAGGAGCATGCCCAATTTGACATATGCGTTTTTCAGAAAGTGTATGGTCTCCAAAATTATGTTTCTTTGTTTAAAATTAAGTTAGCGTCTCAGGATAGTTCAAAATTACCTACCAAGAATTTTTGAGATCTGTGTTATTCTCTTTTTGATTTCTTTATCTTTGTTTTAATTTTAATTTCTTAAAAGTTTGTCCATTAAACATTTAATTTACAGTTATTTACATCGTGTACATGTATAATTACATGTACAATGTTAACTATAAAATAGATTGCATACTTTACTGTTACCTTAAACTATCCTAAATGCTATCTTCTTACTATAGATAAAACACAATTGTCATTATTAATATTAATTAATAGATTAAACAAAAATCAAATGTATTATTTTACTGTAGACTACAAGAATTTTTTGTTCAAAAAGATACTGTTAACTACCAGAACTACTGTTGATTTTCTATTATTACAAATAGTAGAAAAAAATTTAATTCTAGATCTTTAGTTTTATTATTTTATTTTTTAGTTCTCTGAATTCTCTTAATAAATGTTTGGTTTCTACTTCCCCAATATCTGTGTATTTTGCTTTATGCCCTGAACCTGTCTTTAGTAGTTATACTTATTTATTTATTTAATCATTTATTTATTTGTTTGTTCATTCGGTCCAGGGCCTCACTCTGTAGCTCAGACTCATAGTGATCCTCCTGTTGCAGCCTTCTCAGCTCTGGGATCACAGGCGTGCACCACACCCGTCTTTGGTGGCCAGCTCCACACAGGGCCAGCAAGATGTGCGGTACTGGGAATCAAACCTAGGTCCTTGCTCTTGCCAACCAGGAGTTGAGACCACTGAGCTATCTCTCCAGCCCACCTTAGTAGCTCTTGATCCACCTCCTACTTATCTTTATTACTGTCCCCATGAGCTTCTTCTTCTTCTTCTTTTTTTTTTTTTTTCTGGAACCGAAGATTGAACTCAGGCCCTTGTGTTTGCCTGGGAAGTGCTTATTCCACTGAGCCATCTCCCCAGCCCCTCCATGAGCTTCTTAATCTGTCTGCCGGTAGCACGTGCAGAGCAAGAGTAGATGCGCCTGCATGAGGCACCTGACACAGAGATGCGCTTGGGACCTGCGCTGGTGTCTCAGAATCTTATTTTCATTTCTTGATTTTCAACCATTTTCGACAGGTTGAAGGGTAGCTGATTACTAGAAAGGCAGGGCACTACTTTATTTTTTTTAATGTTGAAATTTTATTTATTTTAAATTTAACTTTTGTGTTTTTGTGCATAATGATCACTTTCATCGCAGGACAATGGCCCCTGTACACAACACACCTCAGCTCTATCTTCATCCTCTTTTCATCCCCTGTCTCTCTCCCTCCAACTCTTAGTTCCCTTTCCCCCATCCTCATTTCCTATTTTCTATTTTTTATTTTGTCCTTTATATGTTGGATTTCTCATATAAGAGAAACCATACAGTATTTAGGCTAGTGAGTTTGATTTATTTCACTTTACAATTACCTTAATGTCATCTCTGTGCTTTTAGATATTTTAAAATGTTAAGCTTTTGTACAAGTGCTTGCATGTTCTGTAATTCACTGAAAGAATCCTACTAATTTTGCTCCTGTAGTTATATTAACATAATCAAAGGAATAGAGGAAATTTTTATTGTTACAATAGTATGGAATTAAAATATTTTATATAATTAGACTGAAATTTAGCAATGAGAAAATGATACTCTTAATCACTAAACATCAGAACCATCATATATATTTTATTTTAAAAATGTATAGTTAAAGAACTTAGAATGATAGTTTAATTTCACCCGCTCATTTATTGATACACCACGTATTTACTGAACACACTTTGTACATTAAATTTGTGAACTAAGCATTGAAGAGTCAAAGCTAGTCTTCATTTCCTGCTTTCTCAAGAGACACAGTCTTCTTAAAATAAGAGGGCAGAACATACTGAATATAGTAATAGAGCTACACACTATGCAGAAGGTAGTGTGAGGAAAAGGTGGTCCATACTATCTGAGAGGATCAGAGAAAGACTCAGACAGGGCAGGAAAACATATTTGCAGAACCATAATCACAGATTTAGTCCAGTTCTAGCTGAAGATTTCAGAGAGTGGCATAAGTGTAAACTACAGTTTTCACTTTGAACGATGATCCAGTTTATCCATTGAACCAACCCTTAGTAGTGTTAAGTATCCCGAACAGGTCTGCACATGGGGATAGGAGGGTGTGGTCAGGGCTGTGTCCCTCTCACTGGAACTCAGGGCCTATGAAAGAAGCAGACAGGCCATGAAGGGAGAGAATAAGATCCAGCTGATATCCAATTCTGAGCAGGAGATGTTCTGTGGAATACTTAAGCCACGACTTCTTAGAGGTAGGTGAAGAATGAGAGCTAGTTTTCAGGCAGAGGAAGAGCAAGTTCCTGAGGTGTGTGCTTATACTGGGAGAAGCTGGAGTGCAGTGAGTGAAGTGGGAGGTGGGAGTCACACAAGGCCAGCTCCAGTGGGAATCCCGGAAGTTATAGGAAATCTTCAGATGGTGCTCCAAGCCCAGTGGGATGCTATTGACAAGTGCTGAGCAGGAGATTAGCAAAATTGACATTTTGAAAAGATTATTCTGGATTTAGTAACTTTGAGAAACTCTAATGGCAACAAGGAGATAAATGACAAGCCGATCATGTTGCTTGCAACAAGAGGTAGAGGTTGTAGCTGAGCCAGGGGTAATAGGAGTAGAAATGAAGAGAGGGGGAAACTTGGAGATGAGTTCAAGTGTGAAAAGATTTCCTGTTCCCCAGCAGTAGCTAGAGGGCCTTTTCTTTGCGGAACTCCCTTACCCTCCCTCTGAGGACACTGGCAGGCTCACGCAGCATTTCTGCACACAGATGCCAGGGGAGACCCCAGGTTGCAGTTCTAGCTCAGAAAATTACTAGCTGTGGGACCAGGTGCAAGTCACGCCAAGCTTCAGTCTTTTTCAGTGTGAAATGGGAATGATAGTAATACCACATGCAAGATTGCAGAGATTAAATGAACAAGTCTGTATGAGCCCTGGGCACGGGGCCTTGACACAAGTCGGTGCTATGCATGTGCTGTCACTGTTGGCTTTGAGATAGATGCTTGCTAGAAACTGTTCAAATATTGATGAGATTTCCTACTTGGCTCACAGAGAACTTTAGATCCTTAAATTAATGGACCAATGAGCTTTTAGTGTTCTTCCACGTTACTGAATCCTTTCTGATAGCGTATGTATTTACCTATTCAGAGAATTTCCATTTTTGAAATCATTGTGAACATGGTGGGTCTTTGTTCTCCTCACATCTTGTCACAACAGGGGATCTCAATGCTGATGAAGGCTTTGTCATCATTGATAACATTTTGGGCCAAAACGTGGCAGATACATTAAACACCGTTTATCATGACAAACCCTTATCGTCTTAATGTGTAAGATATTTTGAGGGATTGTTATCAGTTTAAGCTCTTGAAATTTTCTTTTAGTCAAAAGCAGGTCAGAGGAGTTGAGCCAATGATTTCATTTTGTCTGCAACCAAGGAGAAACCCAAATGTTTGAAGGCTTCCTTGAAGACTCTAAATCAGAGCTGCAGGTAGCACGTAGTTGTGAGAGCCCTGATAAGAGAAGTCCGTACTCTTCTACATTTATGTACCCTATTCCTTCTGCCAAGAAAATGAAATTATTCTAGGTGGCCTGGCAGGGAACAGAAGCTTTGAACAAAGCATAGAAGTATGGGTAGAAGCTGACAGGAGCAGCCATAACTCCTTGCTGGGATCTTCGAAGACAGATAAGAATTGATTTCACAAAAACAAGCCAGTTCTCTCTCCTTTTCTCCTCTTGCAATGCCTGGATCTCAATAATTAAATCCTTGGCTAAGTAATTATGAGAGCAGAGAACAAATATGTGCTACATCAAGGCAGCAAAAAAACTGAATATTAGGCCTGCTTTATAAAGACAGTGAGGAAGTTTATTATTTCAAATGCATAAAAATAGCTTACAAACTAGACTCCACTCATGAGGAGCACCCCAAAGCTGTAGACTTTGCAACAAATGGAGCTGAATAATAATCTTTGGTTATAATACAGATTGTTTTCAGCATATCAGAGGGCAACTTGTTTTTCAGACAACATCTCAATTATTGTTTCAGGATTACCCATCCTACACAGCCTTTGGCCAAAATCAGTATGCACAGTATTACTCAGCGTCAACGTACGGAGCATATATGACATCAAATAACACTGCTGACTGCACGCCACCATCAGCCTCCACTTACCAGCTGCAGGAGTCTCTCCCCGGACTTACCAGCCAACCAGGTACCGATCTGTACTCAGCTGAAATGCTTCTAAATGCTTCGAGCTATTGAGTCACAAAGAGAAAGTGCACACATCGAAAGATGCCTGAAAATTCCAGATAGTGGTGTTCGTGTGTAATCTGCATTAATCTCCCTGCTATAAAATGAGGCTTTTCTGGCTTTCAAATGAAAATCATTTCTTTTGAGGTGTGGAACATGTAAGAAAATTTAAGCTCAAATCACTGCATAGGTAGCGATAGTGGTAAATAGAATTTTTGTCAGACCCAATCTTTATTTTCTGAAATATTTCGCGAAACAGTAAAACTTGTAATTCTATCTTCTCAGACTATAACTATCACCATTTCCTCAGTCCTGAGACACTGTCTTTGCTTCATCCCGTCTCCAGTGGATCTAGCCAGTCAACATTCCTGCATTCCTAAGATTTATAGGATTGGTAGCAGGGAGCTTAACATTTTGACTGATCAGTGCATATTTAAAATTCTCCAGTACTTTTCCTTATCTTAAACTTGCTTTATTCTTATTAGAATTGTAGTCTCTGTGCATATTTGGCACAGCTACAATATCTGAAAGCAAGATTAATAGAGATTCACCCCAATCTCAGTGAAAATCCAAATTTAACTTTTTGGATAGATTGTAAAGGTGACTTTATACTTATAAGGGAAGGTAAAGGCATTATAATAGTTAAAAACCATTTTGGAAAATAAAAGTTGGAAGGCTCACATCTTCTGAATCTAAGATATACAGAAATATAGTAATCAAAAAATTCCAGCATTACTGAAAGGATTGGTAGAGAGAGCAACGCAAAAGAATGGAGAGAGAGGCTGGAGACCAACTCGTACATGTGCGGGAGAACTGATTTCTACCCAAGTGCCAAGAACACTGGAGGAGAAGCGATACACTGTCTCAAAAAAAGGTGTTAGAAAATCTATGTATCCACACACAAAGGACAGAAGATTCTCACTCACAATTCATATGCTAAATAATTAAAAATGATTCCTAAACCTGTAAATAAAAACTAAAAATCAAAACTTTTAGAAGAAAAATGTGAAGGAATTACTTATGACTCTGGGGAAGATGAAGATTTTGTAGATTCAATAATGAAAAAAAGAAGAGAGGGGCTGGTGAGATGGCTCAGTAATCTAAAGCACCTACTTGGAACAAGCTTAGCAAAGCATAGGGACCACGGTTCGGTCCCCCAGCACCGCATGCCAGCCGGCCCTGCCCCCTGGTGGGCTGAGCTGGCCACACACACACAC
>NDGM011237842.1:1794-12803 GCA_002564305.1 Octomys mimax | reverse complement strand
TAAACAGGAGAATCACTATAAGTCTGATCTAGTAGTGAGACCCTGAACACCCTGTAGACCCTTTTCTAAAATACAAAAAAAAAAAAAAAAAAAAAGAGTTTGCAGGGACAAGGTACGAAAATGAACTCCATCAACTTAGTGCACAATTTTCATTTTTTGCAATCTGATCAGATGCCTCCAATTGGCTGTAAGGAAGACAGAAAGGGTAGACTCACTGTGGGTCCAAAGGAAAAAGGAAATAAGAGTTTGATAAATGCATACTATTTCCTCTTATGTGATCCCTTTCGGGAAGTGCTTGCTTTGGGGGAAATCATCAAATATTTAAATAAAATTTTGCTGTCTGATTTCAGTTATCCACATTGTTTCATAAAAAGAAACAGTAACAACATAAAATTTGCTGTTCTGTATAATGGTAACATACTAACATCTAGTCATTTCAAAAGGACAATTGTACATGAGCATCCTTATTCCTCTATTCTTGCCCTCAGCAGATATTATCATTTTGTAATGGAAGTGATACATTCAGTTCATAAGAGAAAATGTAAACACTCTGCTAAAATAAAGATGAAAAGTAAATGTATCCATCCTATTGCAGGCATCATTTTTAATAACTTTTTTGCTGTATTACAGAATCTTACAAACTGTGCATATTTAATGTATACAACTTGGTGAGTTTGGACAAAAGCATACACCTGTGAAAACATCATCAAATCAAAGTAATAGACATGTCTGCAAGCCCTAAAAGGTTTTGTGCCTGTTGTTTTGTTGCTATTTTATATACAGTTAACAAGAGCTCTAACTTTGTTATAAAAAATAAAGTGCATAATGCAGTATTAACTATAGGTGTTATATTGTACCACAGATACATGGACATTCTTGCCTAGTTGAAGTTTTATATAAATTGAACAATAGCTCCCACATTTTCTGATACCCTCAGCACCAGGTAGGGATCATTTTATTCTCTGTTTTGATGAGATTGACTCATAGATAGTTCATGGAAATGGACTCATTGCGTTTGTGTGATGGACATGTGTCATCTAGCATAGTGTCCTTTAGGTTCATTTATATTGTCACAAACAGGAGAATTTCTCTTCTAAGTCCCAATAATTCTCTATCTATCTATCTATCTATCTATCTATCTATCTATCTATCTGTCAGTCTTTATTCATTAATTTAACCAAAGAGGGATGTTTGACTTGCTTCCCAATCTTGGCTCTTTTCAATAATTCTGCAATGAATACAGGAGGAAAGAAGATACCATTTTTGAATACTGATTTCAAATCTTTTGCATTATACACCAAAGTAGGATGGATGGATCACATGGGAGCTCTGCTTTTAACTTCTAGAAGCACTTACTTACTGCTTTCCACAGAAGAGTTACTGTTTTAAAATCCTATTGTGATGCACAAGTCTCCCATTTCTCCATATTCTCTCCAACACTTGCTATTGTCTTTTTGCTAATAGCAGTACGAACTAAAGTGAGGTAACATCTCATGGTGGTTTGCATATCCTTGATGATTAATAATGTTGAGCAACCTTTCTCACACATGTAAATAATACGAAAAATATCTGTGCAAGTCCTTTGCTCCATTTTCAATCAGTTTATTCTTATTTTATCAGTTGCTTACATAGTTTAGACATTAATTTTGTTTTTGCCAGCTCAGCCTGCCCTGAAGGCAAAGCTGGTATGGCATGTGGTGCCAGGGATTGAACCACAGGCCCCTGCATCTGCCTAAGCTTGCCTAAACAGGCGCCTTAAACCGCTGAGCTATCTCGCTGGCCCTTGGATATTAACATTTTATGGGATAGTATGATAATTTTTTTCTCAATCTGTTGGTTGCAGTTTCACTCTCTTATTTTCTGCATTGTCCAGATGCTCATTAGCCTAATGTCATCTCACTTGTCTAATTTTGCTTTTATATTCTTATGTTTTGAGGGTTATACCCATGAAATTTTTGCCAAGATGGAAGTCAAGGAGCTTTTCTACTCATGTTAATCTATAATTTCTGTGATTTCATGTATAAATCTTTAACCGATTTTTATTTTGTGTACAGTATAAGGGTTTAATTTCATGGTTTCACACATGGGTATTCACCTTTTTGGGCATCATTTGTTGAAGACTGTTTCCCTGATAAAATACAGATAACCTAATTTGAATGGAGCAAAGGACTTCTTGTTTCCTTCACTCCATGTTGAAATTGATCTTTGTGCGTGTGTGTGTGTATGTTTGTGTTGTGTGTGTGTGTACCAGGGATCAAACCCAGGACCTTGTGCTAGCCAGCCAAGCACTTATTCTACTGAGCTATCTCTCCAGCCCAAAATTAGTTTTTCTGTATATGTAATGGATTATTTCTCTCTTCTCTATTCTATTTCACTGTCATATATATCAGTTTTCAGGCCAATGTTATATTGTTTTCAGTAAAGTTGTTTTGTAAAATATTTTGAAATTGGGAAAAGTGCGAGAACTTTAATTTTTGCTTTGGTTATTTGGCACAATACATATCAAAAGTACAAAATATGAAAATTTCATCATTGGATTTATCAAATTGGTAATGAGAGCACTTGCTTTGATCATCTCAAAAGGAAACATATGACATAGTGTGGTTATTTTAGGTTACATACAGGTTACATGGAAAATTTGATGATTACTGTGGCAAATCTCCCCCAAAATTCATATATACAAATAGAGACAGGAGCCGGGGAGAGAGCTTGGTAGAATAAGAGCTTGCCTGGCAAGTATAGGGTCCTGCATTCAATCCCTGCTACTGCAAAGAAAAAATAATAAATTAATAAATAATAGACAAAAATAATTATAAATAAAATTTTAAAAATTAGCTCAATTAAGAACCAGTATTTTAGACTAACACAGTGGAATATAGGTAGGTAGATAGATAGATAGATAGATAGATACATACATACATACATACATAGATACATAGATAGATACAGAGAGAGAGAGAGAGAGAGAGAGAGAGAGAGAGAGATCGAGAAAGCAAGTTATATGCTAAAGGACCCAGATAAAATTTGAATAAATGAGTGAAGTTCTAGTCTAAAAAATTTTATTTTCAAAAGCAAGTGGAGGGCTGAGGAGATAGCTCAGTAGAATAAACGCCTGTCTGGCAAGCACAGGGTCCTAAGTTCAATCCCTGGTACCACATACACACAAAAAAGCAAGTGTTAGGCCAGATCCAACCCATGTATCATAACTATTAATCATATTCTTTATCATATGGGATACCAAATCTGAGTTTGGATATATACAAAGAGTTCATTCTCTTCAAAGCATGATCATTATGTTTTGGTGCATATTATTCATGAAAGTGACTTGGAGCAAAATACTAACATATTCTGAGAGCACAGAATATTTGTTTAATATATTGCTTTGGTCTTCTTTTTTTCAAAAACTCAAAACCATCACATTTCCTTTAGTCAGATGCTTCTTTTGGAATGTCTCTCTATACATACAAGAACATTTTAAAACAAATATCTATAAAAAAGCAGACAACTCTCCGGCCAAATTTGGAAGAATACAGAGGATAGAAGACACCAGAAGTTTAAAAAGTGGAGAATAGTATAATATACTCAACACGAATAAGCTAGTAATGGGATCACAAAAATACTTTGGTTTCAAATGCAAAAGAATAATAGATGAGGTCTGGGGAGACAGCTCAGTAGAATAAATGTTTGTCTGGCAAGCACAAGGTCCTCAGTTCAACCCCCAGTACCTCAAAACAAAAAACAAAACAAAACAAAACAAAAAAAAAACAGTGATAGATGAAATGTTGTATTCTAGGAAGATTACACTGAAGAGTAGGGAATCTGAAGGTAAGGAAGACATTCAGATCCTTGGAAGATGCATGATATGATGGAATAAAGATTGATGTCAATATGGTGGCAGTGGAAAGGGAAAGGAAGCAATATAAAAGTCATCTATCTCAGGAAGAGGACATGCAACAGTTACACTTCTACTAAATGTGAGAACAAAAGGGGCAAAGGGTCAGGCTTTAAATTTTGAATAAAAATAGCCTGAACTTGCCATCACTAGCTAACTTAGTAAAAGATTAAAATTCACTAGTGTCAATTCCTGCTTAGTTTCAGTACATGAGAGTATAGAAAATCAATGAATTTAGCACTATATAATCAAGTTTTGAATAGTAATTGTAAATTCTATTAATTCCAGGTAGAGTCTGTGAACTATAACTTTCAGTCTTTCTGTCAATTAGTTCATGCTCTTTCACTGGGCGTTACCAAAGCTTATTTTATAGACATAGACTAACCATTATAATTTTACAATTAAGTTTTATGGCTACCATTGGTAGTTCATTTTTAGGGAAAATAAATCATCTAGAAATGTTAAAATTAAGAGTTTCAAAATATATATTTTCCTCAATACTTTGGCAATTAAAGGAAGGTGGGAGTGTACTATGAATGTTATGTTAAATGAGAGTTCATGATGCATTACGTAAACTTATAAAAGAAATCCACAAAGAGATTTCACAAACTCTAATTACAAAACCAAATTATGAAGTAGATTATAAAATTAAAATAATGAATTTGGTTTATGTGCAAATCACAAAAGTATGCCATTCTGTAATTTAAAAAATATATAAATAAATGCATTGCACTTAGCATCATTTTAATGTCTTTATTGTCACATGCGGTCTCTTGATTTTAAATCTGAAAAAATGCATTGAGAGGACAGCTAAATGAATCATAAAAGATGAAATAGTGCATTAGAAAGAAACACTTAAGTACCGTGTGCTCATTCTTCTTCCTCAGGAAAGTATGCATGAGGTCCAGCTCTTGCTGATATACTCATTGGTTTGGCAATTTAATCATGGATTGCCTACATAAATTTGATGCAGTCATCCCATGAGATGATCCATCTAATAACTGGAAACTTGGCTTCATATACTATTAACATAAATAAATAGAGTGAATTCGCAGTCAATTCCTAAAATATGTTTGCAAAAGCTTAGGAAAGTACAAATAAACATCTTTTCATTCCATTCATGTTCTTTTTCAATACAAGTTACAAAAATACTAGTGAATTAGATGCTTGACATTTTGTGAGGTCGTTTGAGAATCTATATTTATGGAGTTACCCAATATAAATCTTGGTGAGATATAGATCTTACCTACTATTACAGAAATGGGATATGCCAGGTTCTTCTTTTTCCATTCCCTGACAGGAATTTAATTTGAAACGACTGACAGATATACACAAGAGAATAAAGAACTGAACATTATTAATACTGTGGAAGCCATGGTGTGTCAGCGACAGTCTGCCCTCTGGCCACCGATGACTCAGGTTCCTCCTACTTGCAAGATACTTTTAAACTCTCCCAAAGTTCCCCAGTGCTTTACTCTACTACAGTATCAGTGTGAAGTCCAAAATTGTATAATATAAAAGACCTAAATTAGATATAGGTGCGATAAGGCTGGATGTCATTCACTGAGTACTGCTATTGTCCATCTTTTTGTCTGTGAAACTTTCCCTACACCCTCAACATGCACTTGTTGGAGGGGAACAGAATAGTGCCTGTAGATTTCCTAATTCAAAACAGTGACAAATACGTTAAAAGGAGGCAGTAGTTGATAGCAGTACTGAAACCCACCTGCCCAAATGATGAGTTTTTCGATTACCTAAAAGGCTTTGGAATAATTCTTCAAAGCTCTCCACTCTGCTCTTTGGGCTTTTGATTCCATTATCTGAGTCACTTTTTGAAAGTGGAAATTATGTTTGTAGTATGTATAGAGTCTATGCGTGACTAGCTTGAGGAGTTAAAGACCCTGAGACCTAATGTTAGGGAACGTCTCACATTTTCTAGGGTTTTATCTCTAAAAGTCCCACTAGGTTCTCAGGCTGAGAGAAGAGAAAAAGTCTCTTAAGATTCAAGCAAAGGGAGGCGAAAAGTAACCATTTTGAAACAAACCCAGAGGGTTCAATGTGACAAAGGCCTGTTCTCTAAGAGAAACTTTCCAGGGGATTTTCTGACCTTGAATAAAGATAATCAGAAAACAACAACTCCCTCCAGTCTTCTGATCTTATTTTAAAGGCAAACAAAGAGGCTAAGAGTTTTCTGAAGGTCCAAGACTAGAGATTCATCCTACATCAAAAATCTAACATTAAATCTTAACATTAGAGAATGTATCTCTTTTCCAGTTGTTTACTCCACAACAATAGAGTTCCATAAACTGCAATATCATGTCTTCCAAAGAGTTTTAAAACAGATTGCTTCAGAAGTGATGAAATCCAAGCATAGCGGGGAAAGAAGAAAACAAGAAAGCTAAGGGAAAACTGAGGCATCTAGCATTTATAGCTAATTAAATATTTAATGAATACAAATACCTAGCCAGATTAGCATGCATTCTCAAAGTAGCCACTTACTTGTTAAATTCTAATTACCTGATAACATGCATATATATATATATATATATATATATGCATTCTGTAAAGTAGGGGAAAACACATGGAAAAGATAAAGCAAAAGCATCAGCACCAGACTTAGATATGACACAGATATTACCATTAACAGAAAGGGAATTTATAATAACTATGATTAATATGTTGATAGTTCTAATGGAAAAATAGATAATATGCAAAATCAAATAGATGATGTAAGCAGAGAGGTAGAAACAAAAAAACTGAAAAGCAAATGCCAGAAATGAAAGCGAAATCGGTTATCCTGAGGTCATTTGTAGGAAAACAGATGCAACTTGAGACCACAAAGTTAAGTGAATAAATCAGATACACAAGTATAAATATTACAGTTTCTCTTATATAACAACCCAGATTATAAGTGAAGGGCAAAATCAAAGATAAATAACAGAAAGTACGTGGAGATGGATCTTTTTCAAATGGGAAGTGGATCAGAGATGAAGGCAGGAGGGAGGGAAGGGAAAGGATGAAAAGAGAAGATGTATTATGTGCATGTGCCACCTTCACATGAGGAAAGGAATCATTATGCACTGCAAATCCGCACAAAGACAAAGAAAAAAAGAAAAGAAAAGCACATGTAAAATTTAAGGATTTTAATTAGTCACCTTTGAGTAACTATTTCTCAACCTCTTAATGATTAATATTGCTAGGCTAACAGATAGTTGAGAGCAGAATCTAGAAATATTCACTGAACCTGAATTCCTAATGTAATATTTGAGACACCTGCAAGTCAAACACAATTGTGGAAACTGAGACGTAGTGTCATTGATTGAATAGTTCTGGTAACACGATGATGGTCAGATATTTTAAGTAAATAATTGTTTCTGAGAAAGAACAAAATTAAGAATGCATTTTCCAGCTTCATGAGGAAAGAGTCAGTGGACATAAAAATATAACCATGGAAACTTCCAAACTGAAATGCAAAAGAAAAAGATGAACAGAATATTCAAAAAAATGTGAGATAAGTACAATACGTGTCACATGTCGAAAATAAGGATACCAGAAGGAAAATAATGAGTGACAGGAAAGGAAAAATATTAAAAGCAGTCATAGTTGATGATTTCCAAAATTAGTACAATAAAATGACATCTCTATGAAATTCAGAAAAAGTAAGCAGAATACAGGACAAACCCTCTATTTGTAAACACATCATGTTCAAAATGTAGAAAAGAGACAAAAGGGAAAACTGGAAAGAATACAGAAAGGATACAAATTCTATCCAGTGAAATTCACATTCAAAAGTATAGAAAAAATATGGAGATACTGCCAGACAAACAAAACCTAAGAGAAGTTGTCACTGTTTTGCAAGAAATGATAAAAGAAGCTCTTCAGAGAGAGAGAAAATTCCATAGGATCAGAAGCTCAGATCCACATCAATCTGGAGCATCAGAGAAAGCTTTGATAGGCAAAAAAGAGCATCAGAGAATGACTAGATGAAAGTAAAATAAAATCTTTTAATTTTATTATACTTTTTGAACTGATCATGAATTTTTTCAAATATTATCAACAATGTAGTATGCGATGGCAGTGTGTATACTGTCTGTAGTATATGACTGAGGATGTGTGTGTATGACTGTGTATGTGTGTATGACTGTGTATGTGTGTGTGATGAATGGCAGCAGTGTGATAAGGAATAAATAGTAATTGAGTTTGGCACTGACAGGCAGTACTGTGTGATGTGAAAATGGACCTAGATTCATTGTAAATAGATAATCTAAACTCTAGCGCAACTCCTTTTCAGAGATACATAATTAATTTATAAGTTCTCAGAAAAGAGAACTGTATAAAATGATCAATTACAGCTAGAGAAAGCTGAGAAAAGATGAAAAGACAAAATAAGGTACAAGTACAGAGAACAAAAAAGAAAGCTTCACAAATATGCTATATATTAATCTAGTTATACCAGCAACTAATTTACATACGATTTATCCCAGGAAATTAATTACAAGACATAAGCCATCAGATTTCATTGTGTAGAAAGAGCCAACTATGTATCATCTACAAGATACCACTTTATTTTTTTATTATTTTTTAAATGTATTTAGTACAGAGTCTCACTATATAGCTTGGACTCATAATGATCCTCCTGTTTTCAGCCTCCCCAGCACTGGGATTACGGCATACACCACCATGCCCATTCTTGGTGGTCAGTTCAGCATGCCTGGGGGTGAGGCAGGTGCACCACGTGGTGCTAGGGACTGAATCCCAGTCCCTGCACTTGCCTAAGTAGACACTTATTCCTCTGAGCTATTTTGCCAGTCCTAGACACCACTTTATTTATAAAAATACAGATTAAAATAAAGACACAGAGAAAGATGTCCCATGCTAATGTTGATAAATATTTACTACACGTGAATTTCAAGCAAAATAAATTTCAAAACAAGGAGAACTGTCATGGATACAGTGCACTTATATAATGATAAAATGGTCTGTCTTGCATAAATTAGAACAATTTTCACCTTGCATGTACTGAAAACAAAGCATCAATATTCATCAGATAAAACCTGATAGAATTGAAGGAAGAAATAGATAAATCCACTGTTCAGTTGCATGTTGAAGGCTTTTCTACAAAATAGGATAGATATACAGCTATTTTCTCTTAGTTCAATGAGAAGAAAGATTTATACTAATACTATTTATACAAGATACCATGTCTGCATCTTGTACTATGAATAACTACTATGAAGACAACAGTAGGCAATGTATTAATTATTGTAGCTGTCCTACTAACCATTTTTGAAACTGTCTCATTGCTCTTTCTCAATAAAATTTTAAAAAATAAATGTTTTTCTATTAGTAATCAACAGATCCAGCAAGTAGAAAATTATTAAGCATATAGTTGAACAGAACAATACTCTCCATCAAATAGAACTAATTGATATAGGTTTAATGCTTCACCTGACAGAAGAAAACTTCACATCCTTCTCAAGTACACATACATTCACCTAGATAGATCACAGTGTGGATCAAAACAAAATTAACAAATTAAAAAGATTAGAGGGGCCAGGGAGATGGCTCAGTGGAGTAAGCATTTCCCTGGCAAGTGCAAGGACCTGAGTTCAATCCCCCGGTTCCACANAAAAAAAAAAAAAAAAAAAAGATTAGAAATTATAGCGAGTATGCTTACTGAGCACAATGGAATTAAATTAGAAAATAATAATGGAAACATAGTTGAAATGTTAAAAAAATTAAGCAATTAAACAACACGCTCTAAAGAAATATATAACTCAAAGAAGCAACCTCAGATATATTTAAACAAAATATAGACAAAAATAGAAAAAACTGAAGTGGCAATCAATGAAATTAAAACTAAAAATATCAATGTTACAGTATTTTTGAATGGATTGATGATATGAATAAAACTGGAGCCAGACAAATAAAAAAAAAGAGGGGGGCCAGGGAGACAGCTCAGTAGAATAAGCACTTCCCTGGCAAGCGCAAGGGCCTGAGTTCAATCTCTGGTTCTGTCAGGAAAAAAAAAGAAACATGCCAATTATTAATATCAGAAATGAAAAGCTTTCATCAGTTCTGATCCCAAGAACGTAGAAAAGATGAAAAAATAAATATTGTAAACAACTGTACTCCCATAAATTTGGTAACTGAGATAACATAGTCCCATTCCTTTGAAAGAACAAATGGCCAAAATTCACTCAATGAGGTACAGATTAACTATACAGGTCCATATAAATTAAAGATAAGCAGTAAAGATATATAAGCAGTAATAAGTAAACCTCTGTAAAAGACTCACAATTAGACCCTCTCACAGGTGAGTTCTAAAACACATTTAGGGAAGAGATTATATCACTTTTGTATAATCACGTCAATAAAGAAAGAAGCAGTGTAAGTATATCTTAACTCATTCTGTGACACCTAATATTGCATAAAACCAAAAACAACTGAAGACCTTATGAGAAAGAAAAAAATAGTAACACATTTATCTCACAACATATGCAAAAATCCTGAAAAAGAACTTAGGATCTTGCAAGAATACATTTTAATAAGTATAAACTGCAACCAAATGGAATATATTCCAGGTATGGAAGGCTGACTCAAACATCCAAAATCAATTAATATAATCAAATACATTAAAAAAGGCTAAATAATTTATCTAACTCCACAGGCATAAGTAAAAAAGCACAAAAGGTACAGAATACTATATCAAGTTAGAAAGCATCTGCATGACAAAATAAACTACACAGTAAAGAGACAACCTGCGGAGCGGGAGAAAATCTTTGTAAGCCATACATAGGAAATAAGTAAATACTCAAAAATATTTAAGGAAGACAAAAACATCAACACGGCAAAGTAATTAACCTTATTTAAATTGGAATATTTTGCTGAATTCACACACCTACAATATTTAAATGACAATGGAATACCCTTCTCTGACAAAACTAAACAAAAAAGGGGGATACAAATGAACAACCATTTTATATCTGTATATTCAAAATAGGATAGATGTACCAATGCATTCTCTTAATTCAATGAATAGAGAGATTTGTTTTAATAGTGTTTTTGGACAGGATATCATGTCTGCATCTTGTACAATGAATAACCACTAAGACAA
>NDGM011237839.1:3387-15007 GCA_002564305.1 Octomys mimax | reverse complement strand
ATATATATATATATATATATATATATATATATATTTTTTTTTTTTTTTTTTTTTTTTTTTTGTTTTTTTAAACTGGGGATTGAACTCAGGCCCTGCACTTGCCAAGCAAGCACTTATTCTACTGAGCCATCTCCCCGGCCCCTACCTACAGATTCCTTCATAAACTAAATACAAGCCATCTATGTTAGAATAATAGATTAATTTAAAACTATTTTTACTTTAAATATTTGAGATATTACCAAGAATAGTTTGACAGTTATGTAAAAAATTGACTTAAAGGCAGACATAATTTGAAAGTTGATATGAGTGAAATGCTGCTTTTTTAGTGAAGTCTAACACCATTGCCAGTGTGTTGTCTTTGTAGACAAATATCACTGGACACAATGAAGAAATTTATGGGGGTCGGGGATATGGCTCAGTAGAATAAGTGCTTGCCTGGCAAGTGCATGGCCTAAGTTCAGCCCGTGGTTTTAAAAAAAAAAAATCTGAAAAGTGTCTTGATTCACACTGTAAATTAAATCCTGTTGATTTATTTAGGGCATATTTCATACTAGCTTTTATTCTTCAGTTGGTAGTGCTAATATGTAAAATTCCAAATTAAATGGATTAAAAATATGCCTAAAATAAGCTTTATATTCTTGCCATAGATATGGTTTCTAGAAATATTTAGCAGTGTAGTTTGAATTTGAAGAAAAAGACTGGAAGTTTTCTCTGCCTAAAGACAAACTCCAATCCCAAATTCTGATAGTTTAAAAGATTACTTATAATGATTCTTGACGAGAGTAATCGATGACCATTTGGAAAACTTTCTAAGGGATATAAGAAACATAGGTGGTAGGCGAGGATATACTTTTAAAAAACACAACTGATAAAAATTCACTTAAGGCATGTTAGTACTTTAGAATTTTCAATTTTTCATGTCATTTTATGAGTTAAAGAAATACAGAGAGGGGAAGACTCACCAAACTCTGTGGTTAATCAGTGTAAGAAGTATCTAGATTTTGGACTCCTGGCACCAGAAGTAGGAATAAAGAGTAAAACATAACATAGGGAGATATGTTTTTGAACCCTTGTATAGGATGTCAGATTGTATTTTCTCAGACATGGCATTAAAGATATATTGATAGTTATTCTGTTTATGTATTAATTTCACAAGTCTTTGTTATACATTGGATGGGCAAGAAACTGAGGTGGGCCAGGGAGTAAGCACCTCCCTAGCAAGTGTACAGTCCTGAGTTCAGACCCTGATAGGAAGGAAGGGAGAGAAGGAAGGAAGGAAGGAAAGAAGGAAGGAGAAAGGAAAGGTAGATAGAGTAAATTCTACTCATTTTACTCATTAAATTTTCACTGAACATCAATAACTGTAAATAGATACCTAGGATATGTTGATAACAAAATGAAGATTCTCATCTCCAGTGGGGTTTATTTATATTTTAATGACACAGACAAATAGGACATAAAAAGTCATTAATAAGTTGTATCAATATACAAGGTACAAAATATACAAGGTAGTGAGTTATGGAAGAAAGAACAGTTCAAGAGGGACTTGAAGGGCACTGGGATAAGGTATGTGAACATGAAGAAGGTCATTTAAAAGCAAGTTAGATATTGATAGTAGTTGGACTGACTTGAAGTAGTGAGACATGGAAATTCCAGGCAGAGATTAGCTAGTAGTGAAGTCCTAAGGCCATGCTGGCATGGTGGCACATGCCTGTAATCCCAGCACTTAGGAAGAGGCTGAGGCAGGAGGACTGTTGCAAGTTTGAGACCAGCCTGGGCTACAGAGTGAGCTGACAGCCAGCCTGAGCTGCATAGGGAAACACTGTCTAAAAAAAATAATAATAAATAAAAATAAAGTGTCCTAAGGCTTTTGTGTGCTTGGTGAGTTTAAGAGACAGCAGGAAGACCAGCAAGTTTGCAGTAGAGTGTAGTATTTAGGAGAATGTTATAGAATCTCTGCTTGAAGACAAACTCAGGTTCCCATATTTTCAAAGATCATGTTCTGTAGTTATGTCAGTGAAAATTTTTCCTTATACAGGTATTTTCAAAAAGGGAAGGTTTAAAAAATGACTGGCATTCTATATTTATAATTTCATTGTATGTTTTCCCTTTTAAGATATGGGCATAATGCAGGAGAAGCTACACATCATGCAGTGGATTCTGCCATCAATGTTGGTGTAACTGCCTATAATATTGACAACATTGGTATTAAAGCAATGGTGAAGAAAACTGCAAAACAAACAGGGCAGAAACTCCTTGAAGACTATCAAATAACTGATGATTCTCAGAGGGAAGGTGAAGGAGGAACATCAAATCCAAACGTGAGAAAACAGAAAAATGAAAAAGCAGCAAAGAAGGAAGATAAATGATGGAAGTGGCAGAAACTACTTGTACCAAAGCCTTACCAAATGGAAGAAATTTTGTAAAATAAGCAAATGTGGAATTCTTCACAGATTAACCAGTATTTTTTTTAAATGTATTCATTACGATTTAAATGACTGCCATAAGCATTCTGGCATATATGCCACTTACAAGGAAAACAATCAGCATTCTTGCATCTGGTCTTTACAAATAATGAAATTATATTCTTAGTGTTTATTTTTGCCTTAAAATGTGGCTGAAATATTTTTGTAGTTAAAGTAAAGCTTATAATACTATATATGAATCTCATATGTATTATTTTTCTGTCTGCTATCTTTCAGGAAAAAAGTAGGAAATTATATATTTACATAAAATTTGGTATTTACTAACCTCCAGTGTATTTATATGGGGAAAAAATTACCTCTAAAATATTTTGGTTTTGCACTAATTGTCAATCTTTTTAGATGCTTGTCAGTTTTCAGTGTATAAGCTAAATAAAAACTAAAAGAATTCTCAAATTACATTTTAAAACACTTTGATAACAGAAGAGTTTGATCATGGAAGGTAGAAGTGAAGCTCTGTAAGCCTACTTGGTAGTTTGCCTGTTAGGAATGAGATCTTTTTCATTTAAAATGTATAAAAATGTATCTTACATCTTCTGGACTGTGGCTGGTTTTGATGTATTAGGAACATAGGGAATTTTGCAGTATTACTGGTATTTATTAAAATTAAAAGTAATTATCAACTTAATTGACTAACAACTTTGTAAACACTAAAATATAAGTAGTTGAATTTACTGTTGGCAAATATATTATTTTTTGATACAGGTATTGGAATTTATATTTAGAAGATAATAATTTACAAGGGAAGGTTCTATTCATGAGCAAGGCAAAGAGCTATCTAGTTTCTGACTCTTTAGTGCCTAGTTTATTAGACTTTATTTCAAAACAGCTAAAGAATGCTTTTTGTGAATACAAAAAATTCACTGATTTTCTTGGCCTCAAATATAGTTATTGGGCTTGTGTTTCGGGAACACAGAATTGGTGGAGCTTTTTTCCTAATACTTGTTAAAATGGAAATAAAATAGAATTGCCACATAGGTTCCAGTCAGTCTCTGCTTTGTTCAAGTTTAACAAGTGGAATGCCAAATAGTAAAGCCTAAAGTTTAAAAAGTTACATTGACTATAGGTGTGTAGAGATGCCCCCGCTGGCTACCTGTTTTTGCAAAAACAAAGTTTTATTGGAGCACAGTTACATTTCTCTAGCTGCTCTCTAGTACTTGCAAGACATGGTAGGGCCAAGAAGCCTATTTACTCTCTGACCCTTTACAGAAAAAGTGAGCTGATGTTTGTCTTAAAGTAGTCTGTGTCCATAGAGTTGGATAGACCACACTTAAGGCATATAAATGCATTCTCCAACATAGAAGCTCTCTGAACCCTATCATTGAGGGGTTTTTAGAGAAGCCCCATTACTCATTCCTAGTCTTCATCCAGCCCCTGGAGGTCATGGGTGGAGGGTCAAATTTAACTGGAAGTTTCACTCTTCTAGTTACATAGTTGGTTTCTCTGACAAGCGGCCCCCATCTCCAAAGAATCTTCTTATTAACATAAACTCAGGTATGGTTGAAAGGACATTGATTATGAATGGTAAAAGAGGAAATCCTGAGATTTTAGTAATTGTGTGCCAGGAACTAATATCAAGTGTCTTTTATACCCTCGCAGAACATCCAAAATCTCTGGGAAGCATATGGTCCACAAATTATAACATTCTCTTAGCTTAGTTTTTACTGTTTAAAGACTACCTATGGTTAAATGTTTTTGAGCCCTCCCAAATTCTTGAAATTTAATTCCCACAGAAACCACATTAAGAGATGGTCTTGTTAATTAAGCCATGAGATCTTTACCTCAGGAGCAGTATTCATGCCTTACAAAAAAGGCTGGAGGACCAAGATGAGAGGTATTCAACCATGATTTTTTGTATTACACATTGCTGTCCTTGATGTAGTTGCTTTGGTCTCATCATAACCTAAATGTGTACTGTTTCTAATGTCTTGGCAATTACAATACTCTCTTTAAAATAAATTTTTAAGAAAGGAAAGAAAAATTAAGGTTTATTGAAAGGAAGCATTAATATTCAGTTATTTGTCCATTATTGAATAACTATCTTATTTTTGAGCAACAGAGTTGACAATAGATAATATCAACCATTGTTAGCTATTCTTGTTTTGAAAATCTGTAACATATGTATTGTAACCCTGTTTCTGTCTTTGTTTCTGCTATTTGTTTTTGCTTTTGATTTTACACTTCAAAATAAAAAAGGCTGGAAGGAACTAGCAAGTCCCTTTCTGGCCTTATGCCATGTGAAAATAAAGTAGTATTTTCTTTCCTCCTCTATCTTTGACCATAAAAAGGACCCAGCAACAAGGCACCATCTTGGAAGCAGATACCAGGCTCTTGTAATACTGAGCTGGCAGATACCTTGAGCTTCAGTCTCCAGCCTCTATAACTAAGAAGGATGCCTGTTCTTTATAAACTATTCAGCCTCAGGTATTCTGTTACAAGAGCAGAAATAGACCATAAGGAGATAGTGTGGGAAACATTCTCCCTTAGGCTCACAACTGGATGCCTTTGGGTTTTGGATATTACAAGAGCATCTTGCTCTAATCAGACTTACCTAACATCTAGGGCTAGATGATAAAAGATAATGTTCTTGTTCTGTCCAGACTTCCTTGACATCAGCATGAGCCCAAGAGATATTTCTGTTCTTACCACTTTCTTGACATTTGGCCTGAGCCCAAAGGGGATGGGCTCTAACTGCTCTAGAGTTACCAAGGTTTATACCACAGTCATTATGATAGCAAATAAAATTTTGAAAAGAAAACCTCTCTCCTGATATGAAAGTGGAGACTCAATAGAGCAGAGTCCCTGGTAGTGCCACCGTAGACTTGGGAAAAGTCCCAATAAATGTCTCAAATTTTAAAGCAGATAAACCCATTTGGAGTCAAACTCACCCATGAGCTTCTTCATTGGCCTGCCCCTGCATTGTAGAGTACACCCTTTCCTTGCAATAAATCTGCTCTTACTACTTCTGTGTGTCCTGCTTAATTCTTTGTTCAGGATACAAAGACCCTGGATATTGGGTAAAACAGAGACTACTTGTTTAATAATTCTAGGACTAAGACAGGGCCTTTTCCCTACCTGACTTAGATGTAATAGTGTTTGAAAAACAATAGTTTTCAGTATGGACTTGTGTTGTGCTCACAGGGGTACGGACCTGTGAGCATGTGAAGATTTGGGTAGATACCTGGATACAAGCTATAACAGAGATCCTCACAGATTTTGTGATTTTTTGCATTTAGAAATAAAAATAATTCAAGGGGCTGGGGAGATGACTCAGTAGAATAAGCGCTTCCCTAGCAAGCTCAAGGGGCTGAGTTCAATCCCTGGTTCTGCCAATAAATAAACTTCAAAGAGAACATTGCATTGGTTTAAGAGCTTGTCCCTCTCACAGAAAAAAAAAAATATACAGTAAGTCAGATTTGTTTATAAGTCTGACAAAATGAGTCTTACACCTTAGACAGAAAATATAATGTATATTGTTTTGCACTTCCTAGTAGTCCCCTCCATCGCATCACTGCTTTTCTTGCTTTCAGACATCACAGGCTTTAAGTATTGTACTACTGTGCATTATCAGACTGCACAGGGGCCAAGGAGATAGCTCAGCAGTCTAAGTGCCTACCTGGCAAGCACAGGGACCCGAGTTCAAGCCCTGGTAGCACATGCTGTGCCATCCCCAGAATCCCAGGTGTGGTGGTGCACATCCATAATCCCATCACAGGGCATGCTGAGACAGGAAGATCACTACAAGACTGAGCTGTGTAATGAAACCCTGTATCTAATAAATAATTTTTAAAAACCTAGATTGCACAGTAAGCACATTCCAGTACATCTGCAATGACCTGACAGTCGTGAGCTACTTTTGCAAATTGTTCACATCTACAAATATTCCTAATACCAGGTTTGTTCATTATCTGTGGGAGTTCTGAAAGCAAATATCCCTAAGTAAGGGACATGCCATATCTACAGTATACTTAAAACATTAGAAGACAAATAAGGCAGACCAGATTTTTTTCTTTTGAAAAAGCCTGAAATAATGTCTTAAGATATTCTATACAAGGAGTGGTTACAGGCATGATCACCTGGGAGGTTATTCATTGACAAAAGCAGTTACTGGTAAGGATGTTGTCCATTTCCACCTCCAATATATTCTGCTCAAATTTTAAAAATAGATTTAGAACCCAGCTCAAGAGCAAACTGCTTAAGTATGATATTGACGAAAGATCTCAATATATAAGAAAGGGTCCTGCAGTGTATTTGATGAGCCTCCAGACCACAACTTTAGTCAAGAAAACATTGTTGCATAAGCTGTGACTATGAGCTAAAAAGACAGGAGGCTTTGGATGTAGTTGTTAAATTTAAGATATTTGAGGTAAAGCCATTCTGAGTGATGACAAGATTGAAAATATGGCTGTGGAAAAAGGATACAAGTGATAAAAATTGTGATCTGAAGGGTAAAGCTGTAAAAGGGAGCAGCCACTGAAGTGTAGTCATGATGATGGCAAGACAGTGGGAAGACCCTTTTGTTGTCATAAAGACAAGGCAAGACTATGAAGTCTCTGGTGTAGTGAGAATGAAGAGAAGGCATTATGCAGGCATGTGCACAAAGGAGCAGTGGGTTCTGTAAAGGAACAAGAATAAAATGATCAATTCTTGGCTTTGACATCTGAAATGTATAGGTCAGGTGTACATATTAGCGGAATCTGAAACAATATTTAACACATAATTAGTTCTATTTACCCCATCACTAGCATTCTCACCTCTACCCCTATAAAGGAGAGAAAATGTAAACTCTAGCTGTGGAGGAAGACGGAAAAAAGCTACTAATTCAGAGAATAGATATATGAGATCTTTAAGAGGACACTTACTTGAATTCTTTTGTATTATACTTTTTCATCAAACTGGGTTTTCTAGCAGCAGCAAATTTATTTTATTTTATTTTTATTTTTATGTATTTTAGTACAGGGTCTACAGGGTCTCACTACACAGATCGGACTCAGAGTGATCCTCCTGTTTTCAGCCTCCCAAGTGCTGGGATTACAGGCGAGCACCACCATGCCCACCCAATCTCATTCATTGTTTCAGCATGCCCCAAGGGCAGGGCTGGCAATATAGTTTACACCCTGTTGCAGAAACTGTAGAAAACTGAATGGAAAATACTTCACACTAAGGAGTTGGGAGGCAACTTATTAACACTGACGGGCTGATGGGATGTGGGTCCAAATCATGAGCACTGGCTTAAAATAAAACACCAACTGAAACAAAACACCAACTTACATACTTTTTTTGTAAGCAGGAAGTACAAAGTCGATAAAGGGCTAATCTACAGTTGGTTATATATACAGGTTGGTTTATAATTGGCTACATATACAGAGTCATACCTTATCAAGCAAATGTGTCCAGGCAGGTTTAATTGGAAGGGCTCATTTATCATAAGGCAAGTCAGGGTCCCAAGCAAACAAGCAAGATTTAATGTTATCTAGTCTACTCCAGGTGGATAGACCTTGAAGTAAGTTAGCAAAACAGGGTATTTGTGTGGCCACTGTGCAGTGGTCAGACAAGGCTAAGTCAATTTTATCTATGAGTTGCAGCTGTGTAGTCAAGGCTGGTTGACTCTGCCGGCCCAATTATGAAGTGATAGTTTAAAAATTTCCCACTACAGTCTTACATGTCACTTTGTACACAATAATCTTCTGTTATTAGTTTAACTGATTCATGAACAGAAGTTGAAATGCTTCAAATTATGATTCTGGGCAAATGTTTTGGACAGTGAAGACTATCAGTTGAATGTGCTACATTTGTGTTTTTTTAAAAAACAATCTAATCTCACACCATTCTGCTTAAAACTTCTTCTGGTACAGAGATTTTTTTTTCCCCAAATTTATTGAATCATTTTTATCAAAACCCACTTTATATGCTGTTCATCAGTCTAAGGTTTATTTTGTACAATTTCTTTTTATATTGGAAGCCAAGCCCAGGGTCTTCTCACTGAGCTACATCCCCAATTGTTTTCAAATTTTGAAACAGGATTTGTAAGTCACTAAGTTGCCCAAGGCTTAGCCCCAAACTGCCATGCACTTGCCTCAGATTCTCAGAGTGCTGGTATTACAGATGTGTTTCACCATGCCCAACATTTTGTACAAACTAGGTATGCAACCACAGGTTCTAATTTTTGCAGAGTTTCTAATGTTTTCCCATAAATTACTGGTTTTCTAAAAACATGTTGTAAGCAGCAATGAAATAAAGTGAGGATTAACCAAGTGTGCTTTTTATTTTTTAAATATTTGAAAGATTTTTCCTTTTATTTAAGTATAACATTTAGTGGCTTCTTACTAAGGGCCACTCTTCTCAGCACTAGATCTGAAATTTAAAAAAAAAAAAAAAAATTTACCAGAGATTGACCACTTGGGCTGATTTTTGCCAGAAAACGTGGTCTTAAGCTCACACTCCTCAAACTGACTCAGAAAAACGTTCCAGCGTCAGAGCGTTGGGCTTATTGTTTTTGACCATTTTCTAAAGCTGCTAACAATACCACAGACTGGGTAAGCAATCAAAAGGTTTACATTGTCTCATGTTTATACTTCAAGCCCACAGGGCTGCCTCTGGTATTGGCCTTTAAGCTGGCAAAATCACAAAGCTGAGCAAGACCCCACCTGACTTTCATAATAGACCTATTCTGGAGATAAGCCACTAACCATACATCAGATGAACGGATTACTCCACTCACGACAGGAAAGTGCCAATCACTTCTTAAAGGTGGTCTGGTTTCATCTCTTTAACAGGCACTAAATTTCAACAAATATTTTGGAGGGGCCGAACTATATCCAAACACATAGCAGCCTGTGCACATCTGGCGTGTGAAGAAAGATTAAAGCACAGATGTCGCAGGAGGAGAATGCAAAATTGATGACTAAACATAGAATGAAATTGCTAATCGCAGTGGTCAGTCCCCAGATGCGCCTAAATTCCAAGACAGACTGCATGGAAAACTTAGGTCTTCCCGAGTTCAGCGGTACCAGCTCAAGGCCTGCTCTTCTGTGACACACCTAAGCAGAAGCCCTGGGACACGGTCAACTGAGGCAAGGCAAGGGAAAGCCAGTCGTGGGTCCAGCATTTCCTGGTGAGGACGAGGAGCTAGGGCAACGCAGCACTTGGCAGGAGGCACGGGGAGGTGGATGTTGGGACGCCCTCACCCAACACAGCTGTGTAACCCGGAGCGTGCCTCCGGCCTCGCACTCCGCACCCAAGCTCCGCCATCAGGGGGAAGGACGGGTCGCATCTCTTGGCCGAACGAGGACTCCGCTCGCGTGGGCTCCGCCCCCTTGGCCCCCCAGTCGCGGGGCTACGCCGGCGCGCCTGTGACGTCACCGGGCGACGTGCGGGGCAGCGCGGCAGCCGGCGACTGTGAGGCAGTCGGCCATGGGGACGGCTCGCGGCGGCGCTTTGTTCTGCTCGGCTTCTGGGTGTCCCTGCTGGTCTTCTGCTCCGAAGTGCGCAGAGGGGAAGAGTCCGGGAGATCTCTGACCTGTCACCATGGAGGAGGGGAGGGGCGACAGCTTTGTCCGCGTGAGCTTGGAGCGCCTCAAACTACAGCTGCTGGAGGAAATCCACAGGAAGTGAGTGGGCGCGCTCGGCGCCGCGTGCGTGCGCGTGCGTGCGTGCGTGCGCCTTCGTGGCCTCGTGGGGCCGTCACCGCCTGCCACTCAATTGCCGAAGACATCGAGGTTGATCGCAGCCCAGACTGATGCAGGGCACGTCTAGCAACGTTCCACAGTACTCTTATGTGACTCATTTACTTTTCTGATTAATTAAACCTTAGTATAAATATCCACTCGATTAGCCTTGAGGATCAAATTGAAGCGAGTCATGTTCCCATAATGTGATGCAAAAATACCTCTTTGGTTTTGATGTCCTATTGTTTCCTATGCCAAGGATTTGTTTTAGCTAAGCATTTCATTCCTCTTTAGAAGAACTTAAGAAGTGACATTTTGTAAAAATCAGGAGGTTTTATATGCTTTTCCGGGGTCGGCCAAATAGCTCAGCGGATTAAAGCACCTGCAAGCAGGCGCGGCAGCCGTAGTGGTTCAATCCCCAGGCCTCCCATGCTGGCCCCACCCCCGGGGCACACTGAGATGGCAGTTGAGACTGGGCATGGTGGTGGGTGCCAGTAATCCCAACTCTTGAGAGGCTATAAACAGGAGAATCACTACGAGTCCAATCTAGTAGTGAGACCCAGAACACCCTGTAGAACCTTCCCTAAAATTACATATATATATATATATATATACTTTTCCCAAACTACTTTTTCTGTTTGCCAAGTATCCAACCCATGGCCTTTCAAATGATAGACAAGCAGTCTACCACTGAGCAGTATTACCAGCCTCCTACATGGTTTTAAAAATATTAGTACTTTATGTCAAAATGTTGAATGCTCTAGAGTGTTTTTAAAAAGATAATTGTAATCCTACCCACAGGCCTCATTGTTATACTTTCTTGGTATCCCAAAGAATTGGACAACACAGAAATGGCAGTGAAATAAAAAATGTAGTTTTATTGAAGGTGGAAAAGAAGCATGTTCAGCAGAGTAAGAGTAGGTCAGTGAAAAGGCTCCAATGCTCCTAGGATAAGGGAAAGTTGCCTTCTGTATCTACAATTCATGGTTTATGTTAATTATCCTATGTAAAAGTTCCCTGGCTTCCTGCTGTATGTAAATGAAGGGTCAGGAATAATGTCTTCTGATTGGTTTGCCATATGCAAATGAGGGTTTGAAAAGAGCATCTTCTGTTTGGTCCTGTGAGCAGCACCAGATTCATATAAAGGTTTGAAAATAGCACTTTGCTAATTGGTCTTTGTAGAGTGACAGTGACCTCACTGTGCAGTACGAGAAGTGCCCCTCTCCCTATTACCCTGTCTCACCATGAGAATGAGACTCCTGTGCACTCTGTTGTGGCTTCAATTGTGGAGGACCACCTGAGTAGCTCTCCTTGAAAGAAGAGCAATTGTCTATTTTGTTTTTTTGTTTTTTTTAGCTTTTTTTAAAAAATAATTTTATTTGTTTTTATTTATTTATTTTGTGTATATGTGTCCAGCTCAGCCCACCAGGGGGTGGGGCTGGCTGGCATGTGGTGCTGGGGAATTGAACC
>NDGM011237836.1:4125-15844 GCA_002564305.1 Octomys mimax | reverse complement strand
TATATATATATATATATATATATATATATATATATATATACATTTTTTCCTCTCTCTTGCCTAATTGCTGTGGATACTTTTTTGAGTTTTTGAGTTCTATGTTGAACAGAAGTTTTTGTAGTGGACATCCTTGTCTTGCTCCTAGTTTTCTTTTAATAATCATTTGAAATTTTATTTTTTAGAAAAAACACATCACAACCATGAACATTGCTACAGTTAGAGGCCCATTTGGTTCTCCAAAATGATGACTGAGCATGCTCACAAGGGTTCCCATTGTTAAATCTTAAACAGCCATCTTTAAAAGAAGGAGAAAAAAAAAAACTCAGCACACTACCATTTAACTTGTTTTAATGTTTCTTCACAAAAGGTGAAAAATGCTAAAGTACAGACAAGGAATAATCACAATGCTGTGGCCAACATTATAAATAGGGAATTGTAAATTTAAAACATTTTCTGGTTTAAAAAATAAACCTGTTAGTCAATGCAGCTCTGCAGGGTCTCTGCGTCTAGTAGGGCCAGTCTCTGCACTCCTGATAGTGTTCATCTTTATTAATTTTTCCAGGTCCTCAATGTCCACCTTTTCTTCCTCCCATTTGTTCCATCAAAGGTCCAGGAGGGCCCCCTGGACCACCTCGTCTTCCTCCATCAAAGCCACCTTGGTCCATGCTATGGCAACCATCAAAATCACGTCTGTCTCCACCATGGTCACTTCTGACCATTCCACCTAGACCACCATGGTCCATGAGGCCACCTCTTCCTCCCCACATGCCACCAGGGACACCTCTGCCATTGTCACCACCCAGGGGTGGCAAGGGTGGCAGGAGGAAGCCTTCAGGTTTTGGGGCATTACACTGGTTGCATTCTGTTCTCCAGGCAAAATTCTGGCTTCCATAACCCAGACTGGGACATTGCCAATCTCCAGCTCGAGGTTGTACATTTCCTCTTCCAGAGGGGTTTCCACGGCAACTCCGGGAGCCTCTTGGAGGGAAGCCTCCTCTGTCTCCTCCATGACCTCTCGTGTGACCCATGGATTCCCCGGGACCTCCTGGGTCACCTGGACCTCCATGGAACAGTTGTGGCATGCCATCTCACATGCTGTTCATTGGAGGCTTCTTCCATGTAACGGAGACTTTAAGTTTGCCTCCTTGAAAATATTTCCCATCATACCACTCCACAGCAGTGTTGACAGTTGATGGATCTTCATAGGATACCATAGCATCACCTTTAGGCTTTCCTGTTTCTTTGTCCAGGTATATGGGGATCATGGGTTACCTAGTTCTCTTGTTAATCTTAACAACTGCACATCACTTAAAGAAGTCTGCCAGATCAAGTGTCACATTGTCATTTAGTCCTTGTACATAAATTGCACTGTTATAAGAGTCTTCATCAGGATCTATGGGAGGGCCTAGATCAAGATCTGGTCCTTTACCTATGGGTGGACCAAGCTTATCGAATCCACAACACTCTCCAGTGCTGCTCATTCACTGCATCCTCCTACCCGCCCACCTCTGCTCATGACTCCATAATCAAATATCCCTCTTCCCCTGCCCCAGTTATAAAGGCCTCTCATGCTCCAGTTTTTTCCTGGTCTGGAACATCCTCCAGACTCCTGCTCATAAACACCCATGCTACTGGGGTGGTCCTGTCAGACTGAACTCAGCTGCCCATAGCTGCTGGTCCGTTGGCTACATTGACTTGGAGCCTGGCTGCAGGGTCCAGTCTGAGGGGGAGATAACTAGTGGGAGGCTGCTGCCCACAGCTGCTTTGTTGACCATAGATACTCTGCTGCCCACAGCTGCTCAGCTGTCCATAGGTGTTCTGCTGAGAGTAACTGCTCTGATCATAACTAATCAGCTGTGTCGAGAAATAGCTGGTAGGAGGACAGGATGGAGGTGCTGTGACTGGTTGTATTGGGTAGCTTCTAGGAACCTGGGGATAACTGTAGTTACTCTGTCCCTAGCCTAGGCTGGGCTGGTCAATATCCCCTGTGCTAGACTGAAGTTGAGTAGTCTCCGTAGACATGTTACCATCCTGTGGTCTTGCAGGTGCAGTAGCTGCTGGCTGCTGCCCATAGGCTGGGTAAGCAGGCTGAGTGCCGTATGCATATTGAGCTGCATTAGAGGTCTGGGTGGTGGCAAGTGTAGCAGTAGTGGTGTCATAAACACAGTGCCGCACCCCTGGACAGGTTGGCTGTACATCTGGTGGGGGGAGTATAATCAGTAGGAGGCTATCCATAAGAAGTTGCACACATAGTCTGAAGATAGGTGGCCGTGGTCTGAGCCTGGGTATAGCTAATATCAGTAGTTGTCCATACGGACCAGAACTTTGTTGCCCATATGCCAGGGTAGTCTGTGCATATCCTTAAGGTGGCTGGGCAATGCAAGCCCTAAAGCCCTGCTGAGCAGCAGCTTGGCCATAATCTGTGGACACCATTTTCTTTCCTTCCTCATTCTCTTAATGTCTGTCATCCTCTTGCTTTTCCTCTCCTGCTTCTAATTTCTGAGGAAAAGCTTTTATCTTGATGTCACTTAATATGATGTTGACAGTGCGCATGTCATAAATGGCTTTTATCGGATTAAGGTAAGTTTCATCCGTAAATATTGGATGAATGGACAAAGAATATTTGATATTTGTAAACAATGTACTACAACTATGACATAAAGAAATATAAAGGAGTAATTTGTAGATAAGGGGCAGCACATTGAGACCTTTATATTAAGTGAAATAAGAAGACACAAGAGGTTAAACTTCTTGGGGCTGGGGAGATAGATCAGTAGAATAAGCGCTTGCCTGGAAAGTGGAAAGGCCTGAGTTCAATCCCCAGTTCCACCAAAAAAATGAAAATGAAAATGAAACAAAGAGTTTAAACGTCACCCAAAATATAAATATAGAGTAGATAAAAGACAAAAGGATAGGCAGCAGGAGATATTTTACAAGCATAGGGAGGATTGAGAAATGGAGAGGATAGGGAGGGAGAGAAGCAAAAGGAAATATAAAAAATAATTGAGATATGTTAAATACATTTACTAACTTTCTACAAGGAATGTAATCATTATGGAATGCAAACATGTACAAATAAAACTAAAATGTAAAGAAATAGAAAAATAAACATTATAGGGTTTTAACCTCATGATAACTTCAGAAAAGAAACAATCTCAGAAAGCAGATCACATATCTTCTAGTTTGGTTTCTTCCATTAAGTTATACTATCCATTACACTATCCTAACATGAGCGTCTGATACATGTACTTATTTTAATGTTAAGCATTTGTGCTCTCCATTGAATTATATCCCTAAATCTAAGGAAGTAATTTATTTGAGATCATTTTACACCTGTAAACTTATTCAATATCTTGAAAATAACACTGTGACCCTACATGTTGTTTATTCTTCATTTAACTATTGAACTGTGTCCTCTCAGAGTTCTATGCTACAAAACTGAACTGTGATAATATAAAATCAGGAAGGAAACTGGATATTCTTAAAACAAATGGGTCAGTATTCAGTTGATTCCATTGGCTTCTTTTAAGGAAATGATCTTTTTCTTCAGATAATATTTTACAATAAGAGTTGGGATATTAAATTTGAAATCTAATTGATGACACAAAATTTAGAACACATTAGTTGATAGATTTTATACCTATACCAGCTTAACAAAATCAGGCACCAGGAGAAAACGTAAAAATCTGCACCTGTTAAGTCAGGAGTTTGATGAAACAGGGAAACAGATTGAACTTGCTGAAAGAAACATACTTCCCCAAGCCATGGATGGGTGGGCAAGAGGACAAGAAGAGACACATGGCTGTGGGGTGCCTGAGACCTTTGTAGAATAAGTCACTTACAACCATAATAGAAACCTTTCACATTCCACCTTCTAGACAGATCACAGTGTCATAACCTAGTGGCCTAGGTGTGAAATTCTTCCTTAAACGAGATTGTTAACCACATCTGTCTTCTCCTTTGATGCCTTTGAGTTATTAGGTAACAGGGTTACTTATAGTTTGGTAAGAGGTGGAAGAGTAGCAGGTTATTGCTTCCAAGCTTAGGGTATCTGGAGATCAGTAAGCATGAGAAATGTCCTAGAAATGTGTAGGTCTTTGCATGTTACCTAGTCGCCATTAACTGAGGGTCATGAATTAGTCTTGTGTGTTCAACAGAGAAAAGATTTAGGAAACACTAAATTCATGTACAGACCCTTCTGCCCGCATCCTACAAATATATTAATTTCTGATATGTAGCTGTATTCCAGTAAGGGTACTAAAAGAGGATGAAGAAGAAATTAGGTTAATAAGCCCTGGTAATATACTCAGTTGTCCATAAGAATTTATTTATGTCATTTATGTAGGAAGTCGAACTTCCAATAAGCTAAATATTTAAGAGGAGCAGAGATTAATTCCAAAGAACGGGAATGAGATGTGTTCAATTGGAAAATATACTTTTCTTATTGCTTGGTGGGAAAACAATCAGGATGGTAAGATTAGTAGAGGAAAGAAAAAGGGGTAAGCAATTCAAAAGAAGTCTATGCGGTGGATGCAGTTATTCTGAAGGGCTCTGGAGATACTATAGGCAGAACTTGTTTCACAGACTGAGATAGTTTAATTTAGGGAAGGATAAAAGGGATAAAAACTCAATATCATTCCTTTGGGTTACATTTGTTAGTGTGTATTATAAGTAAGAGGTTCATCATTCTCATTTCACATATGAATAATTTGAATCCCAAAATGATTATACAGTGTTATTAGGACCACAGTTTAAAGGGGCTATAAAAAGCCTCAGACCATAATAGAATGTTTTTGTGCTATAAAGCTCAAGAATCTCTCTGGAATCAAATTGTTTTGAGAAGGACATAAAGTGTTAACAGAAAAAACTCTAGTATTTGGATAGTACATCTTATAAATGTAAAATTGGTTATTATGGTTCATTCCTTCATAATTAAGTGAAAATATTTACTAGGCCATAACTTAGGGAAGGATAAAAGGGATAAAAATCTCACAATATCATTCCTTTGGGTTACATTTGTTAATGTATATTATAAGTAATACACATAAATAATTTATTGTCATAAATTTTCATGTTATAATTTTTTAAGATATAAAAATGATAGGAGTAGAGAGAAAATGATAGAATTGATTAATCATCAATTATACTATAGCTCCACTACCTCTAGGCTAATATGTCATTCACAGACATCAGAATGCTGACCCTTTGGTAGGAAGTCGCATGTGTACGTAAAAGGACAAGGTCAGCCTCACAAGCCTGTAGGCAAGCTTCATGGCAAAAACTGATATAGGAAAAATACTAGGGTGATGATATAGTTCAGCATCTTTTATCATAGAGGAAATTCAGAGAGTAGCATAAATACACTCCAGAGTGGAAAATACTATAAAATTTAAATGGAGGCATGATATTTTAACTTCAAAATTATATCAGCAATCGAAGCATGAGTGTTTTATGGAAGTCCTTCAATTATAATCAAATGTAGGCAATTATGAGGAATACAAATATGTTTAATTCAATAATGCTTGCTTTTTGTGAGGGGAGATGGGATGACAATCTCAAGATCAGCTTCTTAGAATTTCTGTGTTAGTCTATTATGATTCTGTAAAATTTTTGTATCTGTTACAATGTCTGGCTATGCAGCCTGGACTTGTAGTGATCCTCTTGTTTTCAGCCTCCCCAGTGCTGGGATTACAGGGATGTAACACCACACCTGTTTTTTATTTCTTGACTTTTGCGGCAAATTATTATGTTCTGTGTAGAATTCAATACAAGCTCATATATACAGGAAACAGACATTTTCTGTTTTTCTATCATTTTCTCAAAATGTTGTTGACTATTTTCTGTTTGACACAAAACTCAGTGTTAGGCTTATAGAACATATTTTTCAAAATTTAAAGTAAAACTCTAAGCTTGTTTAACACAAAGAGAAAATTACTAATCTCATAAAAGGCATCCACATACATTAATAAGATCACAGCTAATCCCATAATTATACATTCAGTAAAAGCAGGAAAAGGCATCAGTTCCATAGACAAAAAGACCAGTATCCTGATTAATTGACATATTTTTAAAGAAATCAGAAATTAGGAGCTTGGAGCTGGGGAGATGGCTCCTTAGAAAAAGTGCTTCCCTGTCAAGCACTACAGGTCTGAGTTCAATCTCTGGTTTTGCAAAAAAAAAAAAAAAAAAAAAGATGAGCTCAATCAATACAATGATTCTAGATTTATAAAGCAAATTTATATGAACTGAGGGATTTTAAATGTTTACCTTATACTATTATCACCTACATATTAGAAGCACTTGCAGATTAATTGAACCAAAATGAATGTCTGATGAGTATGAAAAGGACGTCTCCACTGATGCTTCATCTAGCAAGATGCTAGGAGGATTCTGTGGAACAGAATAAATCACCTTCCTTCCAGGATTTTGAGGCATGAATAAAACATCTTATTGTTCTGCAAATGACAGTCAAAAAGTAAGTCAAAACTGTAGGTGAACTTGGAAAAGTATTCAATCCCTGAGGACAGAAATATTTTTATGGACCTAATAATTTTCCCCTAACTACCTGTGTAATCATAGACAATTTAATTAAGCTCTCCTACACCCAGCATTAGCATAGTTACTATCCTAACATAATACATATATACTCTTTGAAATGTTTTATAGGAAATTTTCAGTTCATCAGTTTTATGAATTGTGTGTATTCAAATAATGTGGTTTTGTAGATCAAGTTCCCTGAAAGTTTATGACTCCAGATTAGTTGACAGAAATGTTCCCCTTATCTACTAGTATCTACTTACACATAGTTAATTGTCTGCTTGACATTTGTCTTTTCCGTTACTAAAATTTAGGCCCCATCAGAGTAGGAGTATTGTACATTATTTCTTATGCTCTTTCCTTTGTGTAGTTTAATCTACAAAATATTATTGTATAAAGTACATCATTTAGAATTCCCAAATTATGTTGCAGTGACTAAAATTTCTGAACTTCTCTTTCAAAATACACAGAAAAATGTTAAATTTCTGCTGGCATTATAGGTTCCTGGTGGGTCAGCAGGATAACACAACTGTGGTGGTAATACAGATTTAATTGTGGTCTCCTAAATTCTTGTATTGACATGCAAACCCTTGATGCCTTAAAGTGCAACTAAATTTATGGGTATGACCTTTAAATAAATAATTGATGTAAATAAGAATACGCATACAGCCTCTAATTCAACACACTTATTTTCCTTATAAGGATTAGGACACAGGGAGATGCCAAAGAAAAACCATGTGAGTCACAGGAAGTAGTTGTAACCTACAAGCCAAAAAGAAATTAAAAAAACAAACAAACAAACAAAAAGGAAAAAAAAATACCATCACTTGGTTTGGAATATAACGAATACACTTATGATGGTAGTTTTTTAGATCTCCTGCTCAAAATTATTGTAATGACTATCTCTGATATTTAGCTGAGGCAAGTAAGTCAATGACCACAGTCAGTTTCAAAAAGTCATCCATAACTATGTTCCCAAAAGAAAAAGCAAGCCATTTTCTCAAGGCTCTACATTAATAAGCTCAAATCAAGCAGTGTTTAAATTTAGGTAAATAGAACAAAATCTGTGTCAATGTTTCTTCTTTTTTATGAATCATATAATTTAAAGAACTGGTTTTAAACGATCTGTCCCAAGTATTATTTTTCTTTGATTTGTAATCACCTGCCACCTGGCAAATTTCTTGTGTGTTCTCCACAATGAAACAAACACTAATTCAAAAGCTAATTAATTGCCAAAATAATCTTTTTTTCTGTTATATCTTTGTATAGTTTGAACTTTTCTAATCTAAAATTTCGGGCCAGGGAGATAGCTCGGTGGAATAAGTGCTTCCCTGGCAAGCGCAAAGGCCTGAGTGCAATCCCTGGTTCCACCAAAAAAAAAAAAACCCATAAATAAATAAACAAATAAATAAATAAAATAAAATAAAATTTCATTGCCAAAATGATGCCGCAAAAAAAGAAATTATATAACTTTCCTCATGCAAATCATCGCAGTTAAAATGCAGATGCCCTGAAATCATTGTATAGAATTACTTTTAAAGTGCTAATAAGTGATAATTTTTTTGCGGAATAAGACTTGAATAATACCTAAGCTATTGTATTCTACATAGTCCAAAATAAAAAACCTAAAGCTTTAAGCATTTAGGAGATGTTATAAATGCAAAACAAAATTAAATTTGCATGATTATTCAGTGCTGTGTTTATCTAAAAGATTTGTCTTTATCTGAGTTAGCACTTGAAATACACTGCCATGAATTGCAAATGTCTGTATTTGGTTTTCTCAGAAATAACTGTTTTAAACTATTCCAGAATCAAGAACAACATGAGCAATACATAGTTCTTCCATCACCTTAGGAAGCACATACAACATACATTGCATACACTTTTTTATGTATTTAGTACAGGGTCTACAGGGTGTTCAGGGTCTCACTAATAGATCAGACTCATAGTGTTCCTCCTGTTTGCAGTCTCCCAAGAGCTGGGCTACCACGCCCAGTCCCAAAGGACATCTCAGAGTGCCCCGCCCACAAGGCCATCATGGCGTGCTGGGGATGAAACCCTGGTCCCTGCTGCGTTTGACTAAGAAAGCACTTTAATTCACTGAGCTATCTGGTTGGCCAATTTCATGCACATTTTGTCATGGCATTGCAAACATTTATTCAGGAATATCTGACATGTTCCTAGCTCTAGGTGAATTAAAGAAAAAAAGACTGCAGAGAGCTAGTTGCTGACTGCTAAGTCTCAAGCTATTATTTAATACTGGGAGGAACTAATACAATGATATGCCAATTTATATTAATGCAAGTATATGGAAAACAATTTATCAATATTTATCTAGTCTCTTACTGCAGACCATTAATTACACTATACAGAACAATCCTAAATCATACAAACTAAGATAACTTGAGGGGTCGGGGAGATGGCTCAGTGGAATAAGCGCTTCCCTGGCAAGTGTAAGGGCCTGATCTCAATCCCCGGTTCTGAAAAAAAAATCTTCACAAACTAAGATAACTGCCCAAAGTATTATTTTAATAGTATAATTTTAATAACAAACTAAAAATAATATAAATATTATGCTGAAGGGATTGATCAAACTAGAGCATATAAACTTGAAACAAAAAATTAAATAAGAAATTTCACATAGTTTAGCAAAAAGCTCAAATGAAAATTTATACTTTAATTTACTTTATGACTTTATGTGAAAGTTTGTATGATATTAATTATATAAAAGAGCGCACAGTATCTGAGTAAAAGTCAGCGAAAGTAAATATGCCCAAAAGTTACCAATCATTACAGGTAGGTAATGACAATACAGTTTTTTGTTAAATATTGTGTATCCTTATAATTTCAGAAATGAATTTATATCCCTTTGATATAGGAAAGTATTCCATGGCACATTAAATTTAAGATGAGAACTTAAACTTAACATCCTAGAAATTCATATACATTTTATAATTAATGTTCTAGCAGTTTAATTATCCCTGTATTTTCTTTGGATTGGGATATTTATTATGATCCACTTTAAATGTATAGCATCCAATCTTAATTTGATAGATGGGTAGGTAGATAGATTTATGACAGAGAGACAGGTAGATAGAGCTAAATAAGCAGACATACATGCATGCATAAGAGTAGTCATGCCATATCTTAGGTGTCTGCTGGTGGTGGTGTTTCACACTCTTTCTTATCTTCTCCAAATACCACTTAACAACCAGGATAAGAGGCCAATGAAATATTTACCTGTTTGTCATTCCTTGAGTATGCTCTGTAATCTCTTTTCCAGTGCTTTTCCTTAAGCTGTTCACTGTGATACGTGAGTCAGTATGCCATTATGAAGCAGATGGCACACTCAAAGGAAAGGTTTGAGGACACTGCAGTTTTGCAAATATTTCCAATATATGTCAAAGTGGATAATGAAATATAGAATGGAAATACGAAAAATCAATAATGTGCAAATTATTGTTTTAAAGACCAAGAGGGTGGACAAAGATTTAAGTAGACTGACAAATAAAAATAAAGAAATCCCAAGTTGCAAAAATAGAGATGAGAAAGTAAGCTGGACAAGATGACACATACTGGTCTGTAATCCTAGCACTGTGAATGGCTTCAGGGGTAGCATAAGTCCCAGCCAAGCCTCGAGATTTCAGAGAGGTCTTGGCTCAAAGTAAAAAGGAAATAAAGGGGTTACCTGGGGATATAGCTCAGTATCAATGACTGCGTTCAGTGTGGTCTTTCACTACGCACACCCACAGACACACACACACACACACACACACACACACAGACACATACACACAGACACAGACACAGACACACACACACACACACACACACACACACACACACACACAGACACCGACACACAGAGGACTACATTATCTCCAAGCTTAGAGGAATTAAAAGAGACTATTATGAAACACTTAAAGAGCTTTCAAAAAATTAGATAAGTTTGAGTAAATGGACTCACACTAAGGTGACGTGCACAACTGATACCAAGTCAAGATAAAATATAAATATGGATAATCCTATCACTATTAATGATGAGATCTAAAATTTTGAAAAAATAATAGAAAGGAAATTTCAATACCAGATAACTCCTTGAGTAGATTCTACCAAATGTCTGCCATAAAATTTGCATGAATCTTTCACAAACTTTTCCAAAAAAAAACAGAAAAAATTATCCTGCCCGCGTCCTTCTTCAAGCTACATTTCACCCTCTGACCTAGACCAGGAGATACTTCACTGCTACAGAAAACCATAATTCACTATTGTTTGTGGATACACGTTTAGAAATGTTTCACAAATATTCTCAAAGTGAATCCAAAAGCATGTATAAATTATTGTAGATGCGGACCAATGGAATTTGTTTTAGCAAAATATAAATCAGATTCAACATGTGAAATCAACACAAAAGTACAAAAGTACATAATAATCTTAATGAAAACTAAAATAATTTGGAAAATTAAGGATTTTATGCTAAAAATATTTCATATGCTAGATAAAGAAGGGAACTTTTTTATCCTGATGAAGAGCATATTCATCAGTTCTTTCACTATTGACATTAGAAATAGAATAGAATGTCATCTCGGACCAGTTGTATCTAAAGAATATAGATTCTGTTCAAAGTAATAAAACTAACATATAAAATAAACAGTATATGGATTTGAAAGCAGAAGAAAAATTGTTTCCATTTTCTAATGGTATGGTATGCACATAGAAAATAATGAGCTATAGAGATAGCACAGTAGAATAAGCTACCTGCCTGGCAAGCGCAGAGTCCTAAGTTCAATCCCTGGTACCACGGGAAAAAAAAAAAGGAAAGGATATATGTGTACATAACTATTAGATCAACTAGGCAAGCTCAACAAGATTACAAGGCTTGAAGTTAATATATAAAATATTTTATTCACTGTGCTAGCAATGAACAACCCAAAGTTAAATTTGGAAGAAAAATCTTATGTATAATAATCTAAAAATAATAAAATATTTAGATATCATTTTACTTAGTGCAAAAGTTGGGCATTGACATAATGAAACATTTTTAAAATACAGCAATCAAATATATGGAAATATTTTATATTTATGGATTCAAAACCTTAATTTTAAAAGGTATCCAATCATATATATATATATATAGAGAGAGAGAGAGAGAGAGAGAGAGAGAGAGAGAGAAAGAGAGAGA
>NDGM011237830.1:1663-23597 GCA_002564305.1 Octomys mimax | reverse complement strand
AAATAAATAAATAAATAAATAAAGTTCTTTAATTAAAAAAAAAAAAGGTTACTGAAGCTGGGGCTGTTAGTGCAGGCCCACCATCCTAGAACTCTGGGAGGCTGAGACAGAAGAATTGCAAGTTGGATCCCAGCCTGAGCAACTCACTTGAAGTAATCTTGGTTCCAAATAGCAAAATGAAATAGGGCTGATGTGGTAGGTTGATATAAAAGTCCTAGGTTCATTCTTCAGTACTGAAGCAAAACACAAGCTGAAGGTATAACAGTGTAAAGGTGCAGGGTTCAATGCCTGACATCAACCCCATTTTCCCCCTCCCCAAAATTATTCACATAAAGTAACGGATTTTAGATAGACATTGTTTATAAATATCCCACATATTAAAATGAAATATTAAAAGCTGATATTTAAATTTGAACATTAAAGAAAATGAAATATCACTTGATAAGGTCAAGTGGCAGGATATCACATACTGGCAACATCCTTTGAGTTCTGAATTGAGTAGTGTCAGTAAGTTGGTGTTATCAGCATGGTTAGAATCAGTCATCCAAAAGTGACTGGTATTATGCAAACTCACCAAAAGATAATTAACTTAGTATGAGGCTACAAAATTACCCTACTTCCCGACACCGAGGCTGCTTCCTTTCTCATATTAACACACTGGGAAGGCAAAGTAGTCACCAAATGACTCTTGGCCTGAGCAAATTCAAAGGAGGCAGAAGTAATATACCTCAGCTAAGCTTGGGGGGATTTACCATACTAATAGGGTTCCAATACAGACTGTGTTACTTACTAGCTGAGACTTTGGTGTTCTCAGCTGGAAAGATGAGGATCCTAGTAGTCCTCACTTCATGACCCTTTCCTGAAAAATAAATGAGTTATTATGGAATATAAAATGCTTGCAACTGTATTTCCTACTTGCCAAATTCTGTGGTTGTGCTTGTTTGCATTATTTGAGAGGCATTTTGGAGAAATGAAGAAAATTACCTCTCTAGCCTACTTTAGTGAACAGATTTCTCATATAGCTGGATTCTTCAGGAAGCTATCTGTCCCTGTCTAGTACAAAACAATGTAGGAAAAGAGATATAAGGAGGGAAGAAGTATGCATCAGAACTGACAGTCTAAATTCAAGGAACTTACATAGAACATCTCTGCTGTGAGACTTCAATATTCAATTAATTTCAAGGGATTACATTGCTAATGCTTCTTAATTGGGTTAACTGGACTTTGCAGTTGTTCTCTTATTTTTCATCAAAAATCATTTAAGGAGCTTTGCAAGGTGTCTTACAAATGAAGTTAGACAAGGGCTTTAGTACATTCTATAAATTGGATTCTGTACAGTTATAAATTATGCTGACAAGCATTCTTGTAACACAATGAGGTCAAACAATCTTATGGGAAATGAACTTTTTATGTAGAACCCAAGCCAGAAAAAGGGACTCATGAAGATACCAAATCATGAGTACAGAAAAACACTGTAAATGCAATCCAACATCATGGCTACTTTTTAATATTACAGGTTTGAAATGGTACACATTATGAAGACATACAGCAATACGAACACAAAGATATAGTTGTGAAGTATCTGTTACATGAAGGTATACTATATCACATGCTATAAACTATATGAAAGATTTTAAATTACAGCTCATAATTCTAAAGTCTGTAGTCTAAAAGGACAAAAATATTCATGTAACCAACTGAATAAAAAAGTATTTAAGTGCTATATGTTGGAGACAAAAATTTAGCCTGAAAGCACATAAGTGGGTTTGAATTCATCTAGTAAAAGTTAGCTCATTCTATGGAATGACTAATGTGGTCAGGTCATAATATGTAACCCTTTCCACAAAGGGATGTTAATATTTCTATACACAATTCTTACATAATTATCAAGGCAGAAGTTAGAGGATAGAAATAGCTTTAACTTTGAAATTAGAAAAATTAGGTTAAAACTTGGCCTAAACAAATCTACATGGGGTGACTCCAACAAGTAACTTTGTTCCACAAGTTAGTGTCATCTTTGATTTCCTCTTCCAATCTCATTCTTCATATAGTTAATCAATAGTTTATTCCTTGCACATGTCTTGGGTACATCCCCTATTCTCCATTCCCACATTGCAGTCAAAACCCTGACCCTAAACATTTGTTATGGATTCTGTGACCTGAATAGTCACATCCCATCACCGACAAGTATGTGTCACTTCTGAAGAAGGCATTGAAGGCTTCAATGAATTGAATTCTCTTTACATTTATAATCACATATGATGATCCTTTTTCATTCCAGTCCTATGCCTCTCCAACCACACGCCTGTTGCATGTCTCTGTGACCTTTTAGATTGTTGTTTTTCAATGTCAAAGACTTTATCCCTATCTTTACTCTATCATTCCCATGAAGCAAAATGCAGTATTTTACTCTACTTTCAACGCTCAGGCTCTATAGACATTACCTTTATGAAGCACTCCTTGAGAACATAAAGTTATTACATCATCAATACCTTCACAGCATATTTTATGTATTGTATTAGCACAACACTGACATTACAAGCCAACCATCTCTAGAAGATCAAACAGTAGACAACAAAGACAAGGTCTTTCACTTTGCAATTCTCAGTCCTAAGATAATGTCTGCCATAGAGAGGTTGGACAGTAATACATGTCATGGCAATGAAGTCAGACTTGAGAATGAATGGAAACAAGCAACTGATTTGTAGAAGTGGAAGGTGGTCTAGGCCTTGAGAGACTTTGAAAATATTTTAGAAATTTTAAATATGCAAACTTGAGGTGTTTAGTGTTTCAAACACATAAATGGTTATATGTATTTTATGTTTCTTTAATACATAAATATGTTATAAGTTTAAGGTCTGTCTTTCAAGATCATTAAAGAAATACTTTTACATGGTGAAAACTTGATCATTACATTCATTATTTGATTGAAAGAAGGATCCACCTCATGCCCCCTAGAAGAAGAACACTTATTTTAGAATAGTGCCATCTTGATTTTCTAGTACAATGTGGCATCAAAAAGACTGGACTTTTTAGTTGGGGCATAGATAATTTTGCTTATGGCTCTACAACATAACTTAGGGCAATTAGAAATATGGATGCTCACTCCTACATGTTAAGTTTCTCTTGAACTTATTAAAACTACAGAAACAAGTATACCTTTAAACTACAATGGAAAACCTGTGATAACTTTGGACAGCTCAGTACTGTTCAATTTTATTCTCTTGAGCAGATCATCTGAATGAGTCTGATTCTAATAGTAACAACTTGGATGTCTTTGCCTTCCAAATCATGGGCAGGTTACCAGTGTTGGTTTCTTCTCTAGCAGATTTCTTACATGTGAATCATGAAATAGAATTAAAAATATTTTGTTGAACATTCCCTTTTTATCTTAACTGTTGCATATTGTCATGTGTCATATAACTACAGACAAAACGCTTAGACACCAATAAAAGTATCATGACTAAGAAATTTAGAACGCAGTCTACAAAGGCAATCTTTACCATTGCGTTCTACTTTCAGGACAACGATTCCCATCACACTAGGTATTTCTAGTTGTTAGCATAAATCTTTTGGGTTTGGCAACACTTGATGGTTAAGACTCTAGGGAATTGTTTTATTTCACAGGAAGGAGCCCTGTGAAATAAGATCTCAGGTGTTCGTAGGTCCTTACCTGTGACATCTTTGCATAAAAGGAAAAGTACTGCTTAAATTGAGTGAGCTCAGAAGGCAGATACAGGAAGCTTTACATGAAAGAGTAGCATATGAGATGCAACTGGAGATGTGTATACATAACTTAAAGTGTGCATTGCAAAGGCAAACTTGGAAGGAGAGGCGTAGTTGCTTTTTATCTCTTCTCTCAGTCAAATTGTGAAAGCTTGCTGCCAACCTTTTTGGGACTTTTTCACCAGTTCTTGACCCGTATTCCCCAATGGAATTGTTCTAGGCCAAACCAGACCTTTTGTTGTTTCTTTTTGTTAAAAGAAAGCAATCTGGTTTTCGCTGTAACGCACCTGTCTACAACTTCGCCCTTCTCAGACTCTGAACTAGCGTTTGCAGAGCGTAAGGCGCCAAGGCGCTGATGGGACGATGGAGGCATCTCCTTGCGAACTGCAGTTGTACCTGCTGAGGAGGAACCAACAAGCACCAGATTTATGTGCACTTTGAAAGATGCACCGTCACCATTGGCTTTCGGAGCGCGCTGTCTCTAGGGAGCGGCTGGCAGAGCGAACACAGCCCCCGAAGGAGCCCCGGCTGTTTGTTGCGGTAACCTAGGCGAGGAGGATTCTCCAGCGGCGCGCACCGGGACGCACTGGCGCTCGCCCTGCGCCCCCAGCGCTGCTCTAGGCGGAGCTGCGCCGCAGCCGCGCTCCTCCCGCCCCCTGATTCCTGCTGCTGCCGCCCAGAGGAGAGACAGGACTCTGCTTCAAATTTCCTCTGGGAGCCGGCGGTACAGAGAGCCGGACGGGTGGGCAAGAAGCGGAGAACGCGATGAATGAGTTCTTCCTTCGCCTTGGAGTTGACTGAGTTGGCCGCACGGCGCCCGGGTTTCCAGCTGTCTGCTCCCCAGAAGCTGGCGGCTCCCGGGGTCTCTGTCCACGCCCGCGGCAGGAACCGAGCCAGCCGCGCCCGGGGAGCCCAAGCTCCGGGGCGCCCGTCCGGCCTCAGTTGGGGACCAAGGCGCGTAGTCCCCGGCAGAGGCGCCAGGTCTCCGGGCTTCCTGCACTCCGCCCGCTGTCCCGTCTGCCTCTCCATGGCGTCTCGTCAGCAGACCAGGATCCAGGCTTACCTGGAGAGGAACAAGATCGGTCCTCTGTTTGAGGTAAGGCGCTAGGACGGTCCCACTGTCTTTAGGGGAAGAGGTGCGGCAACCGACCCAGAACATCCTCGAGGGAAGGCGTGATACAGAGCAAATGCGCGGGAGAGGGCGCCCTGTGGCCCCAGTTCAGTGGCATTAGCTCTGCCCAGCCCCGGTGTCCTGGAACGCGGCCGGGTGGGCACCCCGCCAGATCCCAGGATGCGGACAGGTGAGCTCCGAAGAGCCCAGCCTCAGCCTAGCCAGGCAGTTTTGAGCTACCGACAGTCCTGCACCTTGTAGCCACATGGGCAGGACCCAGGCAGGCTGAGAGAGCGATGCACAACGATGTACACATGCACACTCAGATGGTCTTGCGCACACACACACACACACACACACACTTTGGGAATTCACAATATCTGGCTTGATTTTTTTTTTTAACGTGGGCGGTAGTAGAACCCGAAAAAGTGGAGGAGGTGCTTAGCAATAGAAATGAACATGGTTAACTGAGAAAAATAGCTAATGGCAAGGACCAGGCTTCAGAAGGTGCAGCGTGTTGAAAGAAATTAGAACACAGCGAGACTGACATTGATCTCTGGATGAAAGGAGAGGCCTTGCCCTCACAGACCGCACCTGTAATGGGGGAAAACGGGAGGGGAGCGGCACTGGAAAAAGCACGGGAGTATTTACAGGAAGGAGACAAATGGCTCTGAGCTGTTTTCTTTCGCCATCAAAGAAATGATGACAAAACCACAGCATGAGAAAAAAGAGCGGGAGGCTTAAGAACATGAGGACCAGACTGGAACCTGGCACCAACGAGCGTCCCAGCAGTTGCCAGGAAGAGGGGTGCGGGGTTGGGTGGGGCGTGTGGGTCGGGGTCAGGTGGCGCGGTCTGAGGCCGAGGCCTGCGGGGGTGGGGGCGGCCCCCCAGGTCTAACCTGGTTGGGAAGAGTTGGGCAGGAAGAATACCTGGGAGGGGAGGTGCGCCCCCGGGCTCCGCTGAAGCCGCTGCAGCTGTACTTGGAGGCCGGTCTGTGGGAAAAATGGAAAGCACTGATCACAGAGAGGGGAGCAGCCCTTGGGGACTGAAGAGATGCGGCAGGGAGCTGAGGGGCGGGCACGAAAAGGGAGAGGAGGATAAAGGTGTGGCCGAACAGATCTTTTCTTTGGAAGAATGAGTTTCCAGCAGCCAAAGCCTGTGACCATTTCTGAGGCCTATGTGGCCAACTTTGAAGTTAGCATAGTTTCTGGGAAGGCACGACCATGATTGCAAATGACGCTCCTCGAAAGGGTCACAAAGTCCTACAGTCCTCTTGACTTTATTTTCTGCCTTGTTGTTTCCTTTAGCAAAGGATTGTTTCGTCTCTGTTAAAGGTGGTAGCAAAGTAGAATTGCTGGGGTTACCAGCCTTGCAGTGACTACAGACTCTGCATAAGCCTGTTTTGGGGGAAAGGAGGCGCGCGCACAGAACAAATACATGTATATGACCCTTTACAGTATAGCAATTGCATCCCAAGAATCATAAAATAAATAGATTTAGAATGTATATCTGCTGGCTGCTCTCCTAGAGTGTAAAACACAGTTAGGGAAAGATACGTGAAGTTTTCTTAATAGATGCTGCTCTCATTTGATTTATTTTAAAAATCCGAAGATTCTTTCCAAGTGATGGTTGTTTTGAAATATATGTACACTTTCTATATGATTAGAAAAAAATCCTAATTTGATGTTTATCGAGGGCCAGCCAGAACGCTCATGAGCTAGTTCTGCAGTGAAAAATTTTTAATGTTGGCAAAATTGTCCCATAAAAGCTTTAGATCTCCACACCAAAAACACAATAGATTTATATGCTTTGTAGTTTTTTGAATATATTACACAGCACAGTCTCCACTAGCTGGGATTACACTGATGAATAGTTAATTTTTAAATGTTGATGAGTGTGGTTTATATAATTGAGCAGGGGAAAGTAGTACTAAATTCTCTTTTACTCTCAACAATTTTGATCACGATGCAGCTTGATTTTGAGAGTAGAGTCATGTGCGCTTCACAAGTCGGGAAGTCTCCTCAGCTGTATTGTACCTTCTCTCTCCCTGTGGTAGAAAACAGCTAAAGAAACACCACCCGTGCTTTGGACGGTATTGAGCTAATATTCTAGTCAAAGCGGTCGGACTTACGCAGTGGTTCTAACCACAGATTTAGGAGGTCAGAAGAGGTTCCTAAGAATCTGAATTCATGGAGCAGCAAGAAATGATTTTCCTAAAGTTGTAGTTTCTGGGCCACATATTAAGAAACAATGAAGAAGCTACAATCTTTACTAATCAATAGAAATTGGAATAGGCAGCTTCAGTTTTCTTCAGTTTCTTATGTGTGCTTTCTTGTGTTGAGGCATTGGAGTTAGTGACACTTTAGCTTTTGGTGAATTCAGCATCTGGCAATATGTCCCTTTTGTGGATATCCTAAGTTAGGAAAGCTGCAAACAGGAGGATCACTGTGAGTCAGAGCTGCAAAGTGAGACCTTGTACCAAACACATTAAATAATGTTAGAAATGTTTTTAAGAAAGTTTTTTGGAGTGATACATTTTAAAGAGAATATATGAAGGTTAATTAAAACAAGAGTAAAGATAACCTACTTATTGGTATTGAGATTACCTATTTGTTTTAAATCTGTAATTTTTAAGCTTATTTTAAGTTAGTTGGTTTATTTATCTCTAATATTTTATTTGAGATGCTTTTAAAACACATATGTATATTCCAAAAATTGCTCAACTTAAAATTAGTTTTATTTCTAAATGATTTAAAAACATAAAATTACACTGCCTTTAATGTGACTTAAGATGTTTAGAAATACATGTGATCATGCCTAAAAATTACTGATAGTCCTGGCTAATAATATTTTAATTAAATAATAGGTTGTTGTAAAGTGACAATGACTTACAATATGTTTTGCAAACTCTTTGAACTTTTTGTAACATATAATAATTTCAGTATCTTGGTTGGCTTATTGATAGCAGGTGGACCATGAAAACCTGGTCATCCATTTATAGGAATTCTTGACATTGCTGAAATAAGGTAGATCTATAATCCTACTTAAGTACTTCACATGCAACTTACTTAACTGGCAAAGTGCGAAATATTTAGGCTTCTTCCAAAAGAATACTTTTACAGTGTATAGCATGGAAGATGCTCGGTATAAGCACCGGACTTGTCTCAAACCCTGAGGGGTTTAAGCCAGTCAATAGGCAAAGACATTGGCAATCAGAAATTCAGAAACTAAATAATTGTCTGGTACCTTAATAATTGTCAAGTGGTCTGCTTTGTCTGCACTGTAAGCAGTTTAATTTAGTTCTTGAAAGATGATGTAAAATAATTCTTTATTTTCCACATAGAAAAGTATAAAATTTTTAGTTTCTCTCATTCCTAATTGATAAAAAAAAAAGATTATTTGAGCCTGTTGGCTGGAAGAGTACTCAGAGAAGACATGCATCTCAGTTCAAGCCTGACCACACTCACTGAAAGCATGAGATCTTAAGCACAATCACGGAGATCTCCTAAATTTTCCATAGAACTTTTAAGTCTCTGTGTACCGAAGTCACTGCATTCTCTACCTATGCGCCAATGTACTGCAGGTAGAAGTGATTGGCGTCATCATCAGTTTTGTTTAGCGGAAAGTATTTCTACTTGCGTAAGCTGAATTTGCACTAACAAATCAGGTGTGCTTGTTACAAGGTGAGCTCAGCGCCCTCAACCTACGCCCTCACACTTTTTGCTGCTGCCCCTGTACACTCATCTCTGCTTCCTGCCTCCTGTGCAAGCTGGAACTCCAGTTTGCTTCCACCCTTCTCAATCACCCATGTTCCTTTATTTATGTCCCTGAAGGGCAGTGTGAAAAATTCCCGTATCCTCACCAGAGAGCTGTAGCATACCCTTGGGTTGCCCTGCTTCACGAGGCCCTGAGCTGGCTGTCATCCAGTGCCTGAAGCCAAATGCCCTATCTATTTTGGCTGGATCATGGCTGTGCAGGGCAATGGTGCTAAGGACAAGAAGAATGCCAGTTACTTCTGTGTGGTCTGAGGTGGGATGTCATTCCTCACCACACCCCTGGGAAAAGATATTTTATTTATTTATTATTTACTTATTTATTTTATTTTATTTTGGTGGTACTGGGGATTGAACTCGGGACCTTGCACTTGCCAGGCAAGTGCTTATTCTACTGAGCTATCTCCCAGCTCTAAGATATTTTAATGTTTGAAAATAATTTGTCTTTGGGCCAGTGAGATAGCTCAGTGGTCTAGAGTGCCGGCTTAGGCAAGCATAGGCAGAAGGGCAGGGACCTTGGGTCGATTCCAGCACCACAAGCCTTACCAGCCCTGTTCCCAGGGCAGGCTGAGCAGGCCACAAAAAAAGAAAAAGTCTTTAAAACTGTCATTTAAATAGAAAAATGAGGAAAATGATTTTATAGGCAAAATAGTAACATTAGCTTGGCAGTTAGTGTGTGTTTAACTTAATGGCTTGTAAATATGTCTTTGGAGTGATATTTGGGCTTTTCCTGTATCTAGATTTGTATGCATATTTTAATCCCAGAGTAGTAGACAAATCTACTACTACTATGGGATTAAAGGAAGTTCTTCTTAAAATGTTTGCTTGAGAAAAATGTGAATCATAATTGTTAATTTACTTCCCAAAATTTTCAAGTCATTTTTACATTTTTTTCCTAAGTACTTTGGTACAGGATCTTACTATCTTACTATCTTACTATGCAGCTCCGACTCACAATGATCCTTCTGTTTTCAGCCTTCCCAGCACTGGGATTACAGGTGCGCGCCACCACCCCTGGTCTTGGTGGCTGGCTCAGCGCACCCCAGAGCAGGACCACAGTTTTACAAATGTTAACAGGTTTTGGATCAATAATCCATTTATTTTTTATGTTTGACTTGATATACAGTATTTTAAAGTAGTTTTTACAGAGATAAAGTGTTTCAAAACTGAACATGCTAAACAACTCACCTTTTAACTTTTAAAACAATAAAGGATAAGTATGAGAAAATTATAACAATATACTTTTGAAAAGTAATATTTTAATGTTTGTATGTTCCTTCTAAAAGAATGTGATTAGTGGAAATAGGAGGCTATGAAGATTATCTATAACTTTCCTTCCTTTGTTTGCCTAAATAATTAAATCAAAAAGCCATTAGGCAGATGCATACAAAGAGAACAGCTAAGTGGGACAGCAGGCCTGCAGGACCTCAGGGCAGGATTAAAGAAGGGCCTAGGAAAGCTGTGGGTGTGGACTAAGAGATTTGGTGTAAGTGAGAGGGGGCAAAACACTGAGAATAAGGATTGGAAATCGCACAGGCCAGTTTTCTCATTGCTGGATACCAGGTCACGAAAATTAAAAGCTACAATGAATTTTATTGTACCAGACTGAAATTGGAGACATTGATACAATGTCATGATTTTTAATAATAGGTGTTAGGGGTGGGGTAGGAGAAAGGGAAAGTGAGTGGAACCACAGGCTGGCAACCAGAGAGAGTCATGCTGTGGCCAGGTTCTGTGCCCTGACTCTGTGACTGTCAGTGTCCTCGCTGTGTCCTACGAGGCTGTAGTCTTTAAGACGTTACGCTGAGGGAGCGTGGGTACTTGAGATAACTCTACTATTTCTTACAACTGTGTGTGAGTCTACAATTACTTCAAAATATTTTAATGAAAAAAATTCTCAAATATAATTTCTAAAATTTGAAAATAATGTGGCAGATGATGTAACAGAAAGAATAAAGCAATTAGTTAACTGGGAGGTAAAACGATTTCAGCCTACAGATACATCAGATAAAGGTGGAGTGGATAAAGACAATGGGAAATCTGAGACCAAGGTATTAGATAATTTTTATAGGAGGGTAATTATGATACTTTTCTAGCTTACTTTTATCTCAGAGTATTTTTATTTGTAACACAATGATTGTAAAAGCCTTTGGGCTTGACAGTGGTAGAAAGTGTCATTTTCATTTCATTGACCACTACACATAAATGAGTTGAAGTCACTGTCCCAAAAGATGTTCCTGCTTCCTGTGCCATCCTCTGCGCCTCTGACTGTACAGTCAAGGGTGTACGGTGACCAGGTATCTACTAACAAAGGTGTTTGTGGGTTTTATCTCGTCCTATCTCAAGGAGGCCTTGGGTTCTTGAGGGTGGGGAACAGCGCTCCTTGCTTCGTTGAGCATCTGCAGTAGTGTCTGCTGGAGCATAAGCGCCGAGGCGGGGGCTGAGCAGATGTCTGTTGAAATAAGCAAAGGATTGACTGGTGCTTTTTGCTGCTTTCTTAGGAGAGAAAAAAGAATAAGGGAACTTATTAGCAAATGGCATTCTAATATTTATTATTTTAAAACCAAGGGAAAAATATCTCACATTCCATTAATTTACATTTACATACCTTGAAGACTTTAATTATGTTCTTAGCTACATAATTAGCTTACAGCAACCTTTTCCTTTTCCATGTGTGCTTTCAAGAGTGGGGATGATAAATTAATTCACACCAAAGTGCAGAATATAGTATATAACCGTCCCCAGTGGATTTGCATGTAATAGGGAGTAGCATGACACATGTATATGTTTGTAGAAGAGGGAGGCGGGTGATATTTGGAGACAACTCAATATTACCAGCCACTTACTGTCTCTTTGGCCCTGAACAAGATATTCCAGCTCTCTAAACCATTGGTGGGTGTGCATTTTCAGCCACCTTCATGTTACTCTTTCTTTTCCACCAATATTTGTGGCCCATGGCAGGCCAGGAGGAGAACTGCTTTAGAGGGTTGGCCTTGTGGTATCCTGAGATGGAATCTCAAAGCTCAAGACCCTGTAGCTCTGGTATTAATACAACTGAAAAAGTTTCATGATGATGGTGTCAAGGTGAGCAGAATTGGCAGAGAGCAGTGTGCGTGTGTGCGTGCCTGCCTCTGTGTGTGTGTGTGTGTGTGTGTGTGTGTGTGTGTGTGTGTTGCAGGTAGCAAGGAAATATTTGCTTACTGCAGGATCACTACAGGGACAACAACTTTGGCAAAACTTTGAAACATAATATTTAATTAGAAAGTAATCCTAGAAAACATTTTCTTTTAATTATCTCAGAGAGGCTACCAGGATCACACTTAACTGCAATAAACACAGCAACCCCAACTTTCCTGCCACTCCCTGTAGTGTGGTTGGCTTTGGTTTTCTTCATATCCTTTGTCATCGGCTGTCATTATCCCACTAGATTTATGTCTTTGATATCAGTTTACATTCTGCTTATTTGTGCTTGAATACAAACCACTTAGCCTTTTAAACAGCTTATGTCTTCATGCCTAGAAAATGTCTATTACACATAGCAGGTGTCCTACTACACCGTTGCCATATTCACATTTATGAATGAGAAACATCAGGGCCAACTTATTAAATCTGAGCTATGTCATTGGTGTAAGAATAATCATTTACTAGTTGGAGTCTGGAAATATTGTTAACAGTGTACGTGACATTTTACTTTCCTGAAAACTCATTCTACATGAATATATTTTCAACACCTATCAGAATGTTCATTGCTTGATATTTGGAATTTAATGTAAATATTTGGTAGATATTTATTGGGTGTATATTATGGACTGAGGAATATAAGCACAAATGAGACATTGCCTATTTCTAGCAACTGAAGTACATTTAGAATCTTGATATTTTTGGGGTGCTCTCAATCTGTTACATCCTGTTACTCTTATAAAAGCCACCCTTGGTTTTTCATTTATATTCTTGGTCCATTTTTATACTCATCAATATCATTTCATCATTTTAATACTATTAGTAAAAAATTCATATTTGAAATTGAGAGATTAATTTTTAAGTGTCACATATATAAACTAGGTAAGGCAGATGACCGATAAATGTTTCTATTTGAATAATGTATCAAAGAAAGAAGTTTTACTTTTGCTGTTTCCTCTAAGTTCTTAGCAACAGCAAAATATCTATGAATGAGCTATTAAAATGTTAGTGTAGGTAGTATTCTACATGAAGCACGTTGATAATTTCAGGTTCAAAGTTGTTCTTTTAACACAAAAAAGAGAGGTTGCTTTTTGAAGTATATCCTGGAGCATGTAGGAATGTATGTCTCCTACTCTCTCATGTTTGAACCTACTGATCTAGATCCACAGGGAAAAGCTATATTGTATTGAGAATACACCCTATTTCCCTGTACGTTGAAGCATACCTATTGGCCTGAAGTGAACTTATGATGTAAGAATTACTTACAATTTTATAGTGTGAAAACAGTTATGGAAAGCTGTTTTGTTTAAAATATGGTACCTTTCAGTGTTCTGTCCCCCCATCACATTCTACATAGACTGCTGGAAAACTCGGCTCCAATAGAGTCAAGGATATTGTTGTGAGCGTTGTTTCCTGAAATTAACTTCACCTTGTTTTACTTACCTTTTTCACTCTGGTTTTTCCCATATATGTAGTTTGATCATAATTTCTACTTCTTTGGAAAATACCTTAAATTCTTTCTGAAGTAAGAATATATATAAAACTTTTAAATCATAAAGCAATACAGTCTTGATCCCATTTTTTTCTGTAAAGTATAAAATGTAATATTTCCTTTTGGTGCATTCTACAGCTGATTTTCTTTCTAAAATATTTACTTGGTGCATTCTAGGTCATTCAGTGAGAATTTATTTGTCCATGTGTCTCAGGCTAATGCCCTTACGAGCAGCAGTGATGAAGCTGCCTGAAAGGCAAGGATTGAAACCCAGGCCTTTGCACAATATTTTCTCCCCTTGAAAAATTTCCACCGTGCTACGGGGTCTGCATCCTGTCACTTGTATCTCTGGTTGAATGTCTCATCAGAGAGTTCTTCACGGGCTGCTCCATCTCAGCTGTCCCCTAGTCAACCTCCATCATGCCCCACTGTTTCATTTTTGCTGGAGTACATACCTGTCACTGACATTTTCTTTCTCGTTTGTTCAGTATTTGCCTTCTCTTAAAACCAACACGAAAACAAGGGCTTTACCATCCTTGTTCTCTGTGTATCTGCCTGTTGCACTGTAGTCCATGACCAGCAATTAGTTAGTTATACTTCAAAAATAGGAAGAAAATGTTTAAATGGGAAGGGGAACTGGGGGGTTGCAGAAAGGAAAAGAAAAAAGAAAAAGGAAAAAGGAATCAAAGCTTTTGTAAATATGGAGTGGAAGAGTAGTTCGACGGTGAGTAGAGGAATGGAGGAAAAACAGAATCAAGTTATATCAAGTGCAGTACTAATTTTCTAAGATGAACCTGATCTTATATATACACCTAAAAGGTACCAATAAATTTTATTAATAAGAAAATTCAATAATTATTAATTTACATTTAAAAATTGACCAATATTACATAGCTACTCATTCTGTTTGTCTTATCAGATATTTAAAAAGGATTTAATAAACATTACCCAGATGTATTATAATGGAACCACTAAAGCTGTAGACAGGTATGAACTCTAGATTGTATGTGCCATATTATCACCTGTGTGTGAGATAGACAAAAAGAACAGAGCACAATAATGGTTTGTATTTTCTGTGTGATGTTCTGGAAAAATGGGTTATTTTTGAAGATGGTGTACTAGGTTAACAGTCTCTTTATGCTCCCACACAATCCATCCTAGTTCTCTGTAGTACTGCAGCATTGCTAGTAGTATTGATGTCACTATTGTAGAGAATCTAGTCTTTTAAGGGCCCCTGTTGCCTTCCACATGCATCCCCTACTTGAATTTTAATATTGAATTTCTTGTCAATTAATTTTTTTTGTAGGGGAGGCTGTCTCAGCCTACCCTGAGGGCAGGGCTGGTGCAGCACGTGGTGTCACAAGTTGAACTGCGATCCTCTGCACTTGTCTAAGCTTTCCTAAGCAGGCACTTTAGACTGCTGAGCTATCTTGCCAGCCCCCTCAGCAATTAAAATAAAGACTGGGTGGAAAATTCTAAATGATAGGCCAAGTCAGAAGTGATCAAGGGGAGATGGATGGAATGGAAATAAACATCAGGTAAATAGTAGGATTGGTTTCTGATGGATGTAGTGGTGGGAGGAATGAATTTTTAAGTACAGTCCTCCTAGCTCCTTATATTTCCCCTTCATTTTTAGACCTTCTTTTAAAAACCTTAAATAACATTGAGAATTATAATGGTGTATGCTACCTGGCCTCATAAAGCTTTGCATTAAATATTTCCTCCTGTACCCTGCTGTTTGAGGGAATACTCAGAATGAACTGAGTAAGGGCTGGGGAGATAGCTCAGTAGAATAAATGCTTACCTGGCAAGTGCAGGGTACTGAGTTCAATCCCTGGTACCACCAAAAAAAAAAAAAAAAAAAAAAAAGAATGAGCTGAGTAATCATGAAGGGACTTGAGAACTGAGGCTGCCTCAGGAAGATGCCTGAAAGCCTTCTTGTAACACAGCTCTGAGTCACGGTGTTTGAAAGCACCAAATGATGGGAAGCCACCCAAGGGTGCCATTTAAGATCTTCTAAAATCTCTTAACCATACTTTTCATTGTACCTACTCACTGCCTTTCATATTAAGTAAGTTAATTTGTCCAATTTGCCCAATACCTATAGTGTCAAGTTTTGTTGGATAACCTTTCTACATGGAAGATTTCCCTTTCTTCTAGAATGTGTGAGGGCAGGCTCCTTGGGAAGTGTAATCTGAGAGATTAGTATGTATACAGTTGATTGTGGAATGGCCCTGGTGGGGTGGGAAGGAAGTGGGCTTGAGTCAGGGAGAAAGTTCAGACATTTATTACAGAATCCAGCCTGTACACAGAGAGGCTTAGCTAGGGTGCTCTGGAACTAAAAGACACTGAGCATTGTTCCCATAAAAGCATGGGATCAAGCTTATACTCCACAGACATGTCTTGAGAAGCTGACTTCCTCCAGAGAGAGTGAGACCTGTGGGGAATCAGCACCCTCTTTCAACTGTTGAAGGACAGTTTCTGAGGGGACCTTAGCTGACAGCGCTTAATGGGTGATGCTCCTGCATCTGGTAGGACGAGCTTTGGTGTCTGAAGGAAGGATCTAGAAGGATCTGAAGGAAGATACCACAGTATCTTCCACATTTCCCTCCCCAACCCTCAGTCACTCTGAGAGGAAATTTTGTGACTTGCCTTTTGAATGAAATATTTTTTTCAGTGCTCTTTCTTTCTTTCTTTCTTAGATTTTTCCTTTTCTGTGAATTTCTGCTACACTTGCGAAGGATTCCACACATTTCTGTGGTTAACGACGCTGTCACTTTAGTACTGCTTAGATTGTGGATAGTCATTTTATCTATATTGCTGATTTTTTGGAATATAAAACTCCTTCTAATTGAAAGAACAAATTCATAAAAAACAGCATGGTCTACAGGCACATGGAATAATCTTTGCTTTATATCCACAGCAAGTTAAACCTATCCATTTTTTATAAGCTTCATAAATGAAAAGATGCAAAGACCTCATTGAATGTTAAAAGCTAATCTCTAAATGTAAAAGGAATTGAAATGTCAATAGTTGGTTACATGTGTCAGTTGAACTGCTTTTTTCATATAAGTCAAACTGATTTGGAGGTTCTCTTGTTCATAACCTAAGTCCCAAATTGTCTATGCAAATACAAGTACTGTACCTTGTGTGAAATACACACACACACACACCATACACACCACACACACACACACACACACACACACACACACACAAACACGCACACCAGCTTATAGGGTTGTAACCTATGCAAGGATAAGAAACATAAGGGGAAAATAATGATACTTTCATTTCCGTTTGTTTAATTGCTTTTGTTCTCAGGTTATAAATTTGGGGTCTAAACCAGAGTGCTTCACTTTATTTTTCACATCTGACTCCTATTGAATGACAAGATTGTTTTTCAAAATTAAGGCTTTTACAGAATAAATCCGAATTTAATATTTCTTTCATTAACACAAACATTTTTGCTTGATATCTAGCAGATTCTAATGAAAGTTAGGATTTTCATTGCAGCCCTACTTTGGTATAGTGAAGGTGTTGTAGAATCTACATATATATTGAGTTTATGTACATTTTTATTTTAGTATTTGTGAAAGTGTGATGCTTGAGTGTCATACAGCTCAAGAAAGTCCGGACTGTAGGGTTTCAGGTGCCATCTTGCTTGTGAAAGTGACTTGTGGGGAGATTTTTCCAGATCTTGCTTTCTAAGGTTGGATTCTGAAGTAGGTATAATTATGGTGAATGGAAGTTTTGCATTTTTATTTTAAGCCTACATTTAGAAATATGCTAAGTTCTCACTTATTTTTCCATACACTGAAGTTATTTTAGTTTTCTGTGTAGAAAAGCCTAGTTTTTATGAAGGTAAAAATGTTTCTTTATGGTTGATAATACCTTTTATTACCTTTTTGTCTCATTACAATGCTGTTTTTGTACAAAATGTGAAAAAAGACAATTTTGGTTCCTTTTAGCCTCTGAAGCTTTTATTTATTTATTTTACTTTGTTGGCTAAGGTTTTTAATATCATGTTGAACAGAAATGGTAAATAATATTATGGTTTTTTGTGTATATCCTATCCTAAGAAAGAACACTGCAATATTAGCAGCTTTTATTTGGTACTTTTGATGAGGTTTAAATTTTTTTTCTTATAACCTGCAAATTTTTTAAAAAGTACAATATTAGTCAAGTAATATTTTAAGATCTGTATATACTGAGATTATCTTCAATGTTTCTCTTCTATTTTGATAGGGAGAAAATAATATTATTGAGGTTTATTAATAATAACTGTATTCTGGAAGAAATGGATTCTACTCAGGCTATGTAGTTTTGTTGATTTGCTTGTTTTGTGTTTGGGGGGTTCTTGCTTTGGCTTTGCCAGATTTTAGTTGTTAATATTTTCAGTTTTTTACCTTCTACTTTGCAAAGGTTTAAACTCAGTTTTTTTTTTTCACAAATATGCTGGAAGTAATAAGATTTATTCATGTCTTAAAATCTGAAGTTGAGCTATGTTTTCACCTTCTTTCTAGATAATTTAGAAACTGCAGAGTTCTTGGTTGTAGACACCATTTTTTCTAGTTTGTGTGCTATTGCTCATTATTTTAAATTTGCCTTTCTAATTTTTCAGATGCCTAAAAACAACAATTAGTAAACATTTTCACTTCATCCTGGCTCTGCCCTACAGCTCTCCATAGATTTTCTGGAAACCTATCTTCAACTTTCTTTTTAAATTCCTGAGCTCTACCATTATCCACTGACCACAGATTGGTACATCCTACTTCCAGCAGGAGTTCAATCAAGTGGAGAGTCAAACTTGTTTGAGATGTTACTTCTTCAGATTTTTTTTTTTTTTTTTTTTTTTTTTACGTTTTTGTAACAGACATCTGAGTTGACCTGAAATGCTGTAATCAACATACCAACCAGTTTCAAGGTAGTTTTTCTTCCTTCCCTCTTTCACTGGTCAGAATGAACTTTGATGTGAACATAGGTGTAGGCTGAAGGAAAGGCGCTAGCATAGCACAAGTATGTGTTGAAGGAGTCTTAGCTACGTGTAGAGGCAACATGCATTCTGGATTGTGGCTTTACATATCTAGACTTATTATTTTGTGAATCAGAGACTAGCCACTTTATGATGGGGAGCTCAATCTCATGGGCAATTAATTTCCCATAGTCAAGTGATCTACCAGGGCTCAAGAGCAAATTGAGATTCTATCTTAGAATGAAATTACACTTTTGGAACAACAAGACCTCTCCAAAAAGCCCTAGACATTTTGCTGCATCATTCTTACTCATATTTGCAGCCACTCAGGGCAGCATCCTTCTGAGGACAGGTTCTTCACGTGCTGTGGAGTGTCCTGGGCATGAATGCTGCATTCTTGAGCAGTGTGTGCTATAGCTGGACCATCTGCAGTGCCTCCTTTTGCTCAGGACTTCACTTAAAAAGGGCTGCTTTGTTGATTACTCAGAATATTGTTGCTTATGATGTCTCCAAAACCCAAAGAGAGTGCATCCTGTTGTAGTATTAGGTAGTATGGGTGCAACAATTTCAGAAGGTTATTATAGAAATATAGAGATGAGACAAAAGCTTAATGTCCTGAGGGAGCGGGGAGCAATAAACAGAGCCCGAGGAGAACTGTTGTCTCACTTGTAAATTCTGGATAGCTGGGATTCAAGACTGCAGATAGCAGCTTCTCCTGCTGGTGCCCTACCCCGTTTGTTGTCTCTCTCTTTGCTTGGGGTGTTCATGGCTAGATTTGTGTAAACTTAAGAGTTAGGTAAATGCTCAAGTCAACAGAGAGAGTAGTTTGTGTTCACCAAAGTGATTATGCACATTCCTTAGCCTACCTTTAGCCCTCGATAAATGTGAGATGCTTCTGTGGTTCTGGGCTCACTTCCAGAGAGACTAGTCTCAGTGAGATCTCTAAAGCTATATTCATCAGGTCTTCTTGTTGTTTCTTTTGGTACCGACCCATAACATACAACAGGTTATCCCCTTAACAGACTGTCGGAGACATCATCCACTTCACTGGTTCCTAAATTTTCAGTGTGCACACTGTGATAACCCAAATCAAGTCACAGCCTGCAAGGCTTTAGGTTTCTGTTTTTCTATTATGTAGACGATATTATACTCTTGTAGGCTGTTTATCTCTTCAATTTCTAGGAACATCTTAATTGGTCATCAAGCACCTTGAAATATTATTGCTGGTTAAAATGTTTGCTTATAATTTTGCCAATGTTTCCCATTATGGTGCACATGTCCATCTTGCGTGTAGAAGTTCAGCACATCCATGTGGACTTTGCTATTCTAGACCTCCCTGTTACAGTTGAGTCAAAAAAGTTACATTAGTACTCTAGCCTTTGGAAGTCAGCCAGTGCCTAGCTTTTTAAGGGTACTTCTCTGCCTGTTTTCATTAATATATTTCTTAAAGTTTGTAGAGGAAATGTCCTCTGAGATTTCTAGAGTGGGAAGTGGATGAGTGTGCAGTTTTTATATAATAAATTTCACTCCACCATTCTTATCTTCTTATGCTTTTAGAATCTTCCCTTTGCAGCACAATAGACTATGCTATCCTAACCTGATTGATTCCAGTCCTTTCTAGAGGCTCTGAGTCATGTAACAGAAAATTGCTAAATATATCAAGAACCTCTAAATTCTCTGATATTAATTAACCCAGCCCAGTGTAATGTTATAATCTATTGCTTTGGTCTAATATCTTTGAAATCCAGTTATACACATTCTCCCCAAATTTCTACCAAAATATAATATGGAAGCCTTACAGACCTTAAGACATTTCACATTTTATCTATCTTCTAAGAGTAAGCTGATATCTGACTTTAGAAAAAACAAGGGTGGTAGGATGAGTCTTTAGTAGCAAGGCTTTCCCACTGCTAGGCAACTGCCTGTGAGGTTCTGCCCAGGATTGTCAAGAAATGGGCAGGCAGGCTGCTTCTGCTGGGAGGAGAAGCTTGGAGAAATTTAGGGCTCCATGGTTTTGTCTTCTCCTGTGTCCCCTCACATGTTACCACTTATGCCTTAGGTCACTATTCCTTCTCAATCAGTGTCATAAATTCATATTTGGAAAGTGTATGAAGTCACATATTCTGTACAATATGGATATTTCCAAAGTTATAGAATTACAATGTAATTTGATTTCTCAAAATAAAACTTTGTGTTGGAGTTTCTATGTTTACACACAGCTGTAAAAAAGTGAGATTATTTTCTAGCTGCCTTGAACCTTTATGGGTTCTCTAACTGACTTGAGAGTTTATAGGTTTGAGCTTGCTGTTTCTGTCTGTAAGCTGTTAGTTGAGTTGGAAGTCTCCACCTTAGAGTTCTTATCACCACCATTCCTGTACTAATGGTCAAGTGTAGCAGGCACGTGGTTTCCCCAGGCATGGATTTTTCTAAGTATGTCATCACAATCAGGTGACATAGAATGACTCCATACAATAGGCACTGTTAGTATTATAATTCCCGCATTGGCAAAGAGTTTAACATTGCAGTTCAAGGCCAAACATATGATTGTGCTAATCATAGAGTTCCTTCTCTGAGGGTCTTGATCTAAGTATAGTATAGTTCAGGAGCCAGTTGGTAAACAGAAGCCACATTTGGTATTTCAAAAGAGATCATTTAGTGTAAAGAGTGGTGGGAATAGGAGTTGAACTGAAAGCAATCAGAGAGCCACTAGGATAGCAGAGTTAATAACTTCAGGAATCACCTACCTTGCAACCTTAGAAAAAGAAAAGAAACAGGAGTTATCAAATCTTACAATCTCATAGAAAAGGTCTCTCCTGATGAAAAAGATTAGTTTCAGTGGTGCTAGTAACTGGGAGGGTTTGCAGTGGAACTGGTGAGGGGAGGGGAGAGAAAGAGAGAAAGAGACAGACAGACAGACAGACAGACAGACAGACAGACAGAGACAGGTTGACAGGCAGACAGACCCAGTTGGCCAAGGTGGAAGAGTGACAGGAACAAGCAGCCATCAGGCTGACATAAGCCCGTCCTCTGTTCTTTCTGCTTACCAGCTTTTTAGAGTACTAATGTAACTTTAAAAGTAATTTACCTGAAAACGGAAAGGGAATGTGCAGAATCTCCATGCTTTTCGTACAAAGAAGAATATAAAAATGCGGATTTAATAAGAAATAATAGTGTTATAGTGGGTTTGGTGATAATAGGCAGAAGGGAGAAGATAAAAATGTCCAACTCTCATGGAATTTTCTCTGGAGCACTGGTTATTTTGCTAATGGTGATAGAATCCTTCTGGATGCCTTAAGTCCGGCCAGATGTGTGCAGGGTTTGCTCTTTATCCTGTATTCTCAGATTCAGTGCTTCAACCAAGCATTCTGAGACCCCCCAAGACAGTCTCATGCCACATCCTAATGATCTGCTTAATTCAATTGTAGAATTTATTTTATTTTCTGAGGTCACAATATTTTTCATAACAGCATATTAAAATATATTTTCTCAAAATCATTTTGAAATCAGTAACTTTTGGAGTTTGTCTTGTAGTTAGTAGTTTTGGTATTTCACATACTTAAAATAAATATAAATACAAGACATACTTATTATTTGTCAAAAGAAAATGTTACAGCGCAATTTTTTCTTTTTCTTTCTTTTTTCTTTTTTTCTTTCTTTTTTTTTTTTTTTTTTTTTT
>NDGM011237778.1:0-11733 GCA_002564305.1 Octomys mimax | reverse complement strand
AAAAAAAAAAAAAAAAGAAGAAGAAGAAGAAAATACGTAGTAGATAGTGAAAGCCAGGTCTCTTAGTCTACAAAAAATATATAAGTTGAGGAAAGGAAATGAAGGCTACAGCAGTACATCTTAGGTGCAGGGTTACAGTGAGGTAGACCACTGTGAGCTCACTGTGGTTTTTATTTTCATTTTAATTTTAAATTTCCTTAGTTCACATGTGCAATACATAAAGATTATATTCATCATGGGAGGCTGGTATGTGTACACAATACACCTTAGTTCTTCTTACGTCCCCTTTCCTTCCCTTCTCACCCCTCCTTCCATTTCTTGGCCCTCTTCCCATTTGCAAAAGATCTACCTCCCTGCTTCCTGTTACCTTTTCCCTTGCCCTTTAAAACATATTTTGCAGCACAGAGAAAAAGAGATGGGGGAGGAGGAAAGGGGGGGGAAATTGGATGCTGACGCATGTGTGGATATTTGTTAGAACACATATATATGCAATATACTAGCAAGACAGAGAAATAGATAGAAGAGAGAGAGGGAGAGAGAAAAAGAGAGAGAGAGAGAAACATCCCCTAGCACTGTGCACTAAATCAATGGTAACCCAGTTGCACTGCATATACTTATCACTAGGATCTTTATTTCTAAACTCAGTAGTATCTCGAAACATTTTTGAAAAGCACTGAGAAGTTGTTCATGGACTTTCAGCACTCCTTGGAGAACAGCTGACTCAAAATTGGGGCAGGACAAGTAGCAAGCAAATCAAGACCATGAGGCCAGAAAGTAAAGAAATGTTCAAGCCCTGCTTAACCAAAAGCATTTTGTTTGATGGAGACATGTTAAAAAAAAAAAAAAAAAAAAAAGCAGAGGAATCAACTTGCAAGAGTTTCTCGTAACAGCATTAGAATAACTTTAACAAAGTAAGTAAAAGGGAAGAACTGAATTATATCTCAGGGAACAAAATAAATCTTTGTGGGATAGGTAGATGAGAGAAAGGGAAATATCTTCATTACAGAAGAATTTTAATTTGCCAATGTAGAAAGAATGACGGAAATTGGAAAATCGCAATTAGGACACTGCGATAGTAATTGATGCAGTCCAGGGCCTTGAAAGAGCACTAAAATTAATGCAGGAGGTTTAGGCAGAATCTAGATATTTCCATAATTGCAAAATAACTCCTCCAAATAATTAGCAATTACACCACATAACTATAATGAATCCCAGAAATTAGCCTTGGCACAGAATCATTAACAAGCCAACAGACTGTATTCAGGCTTCATCAGTTTATCCTTAAACCTTGGTTCTCTAATCTAAGATACTATTTGGGACACTACATGGCACTTCATTCCCTGTTTTCTCATCTCTTCCAATGTGTGACAATTTCTCTGTCTTTTCTTATCTTTGGTAGCTTCAATACTTTTTTTTTCAATATTAGGGACTCAAACCAGGGCCTTTGCATTGAGCTACATACCCAACCATTCTTTTATTATTATTATTTTGAGACAGAATCTTCTAAATCACTAAGTTCCCCCTGTCTGGCCTCAAACTTGCAATCTGCCTGCCTCCACCTCTCAGGCTGCTGGGCATACAGGCATGTAGCACCACACCTGTCTTTGACCACAACAGTTTTGAAGGACACCAGTCAGTTATTTTGCAGGCTTTCCTTCCGTTTGGGTTGTCTGAGATCGGCTCATGATTAGCTGATGTTACTCGGATGGACCCGTGAAGGTGACGCACCTTCCTCAGTGCATGATGCTGACACAAAGTAAACATGGTACTGATGGTCTTAACCCCCATCCCTTGGCTAAAGTGGCGGTCAGGATGCTTCACTGTAATTAGCGGAGACACTGGTGAGCTTCCAGCTAACTATCCATGTAACAAGGATAATTTCTGAGATTGATTATTGTGCTCTCATCACATAAAATGTAAGCAACGCAAGAGGGACTTGGGTGAAGCACTTACAGAGCCTGGCTAGCATTTTTTAATTGTTTTATAAGTCTAAAATTATCTTAACAATAAAAAATTAAAATATATTAAGCAGAATACTTATGACAGGTATTGTAGTCTTTTTCAAAATGATAAATGTAAGTGTAGAAACTCTGAATCAAGAAAAACATAATCTAGTAAAATAGTACATTTGAGTTATTTAAATTGAATGTTGTGAAATAAAGACATAATCGTTGAAATTTAAGGAAAAGGAGCAAAGAAACAGACGTGACTGTTTAAATTGCAGACGGTTCTACCCAAAGGAAGAATGGATGACCGCGGACATTCAATCTGTAAAACTGACCTGGAATGTTGTATACAGAGATACAGATGGAGAAAGTAAAGGAGAAGTTAAAGAATATTCCAGAAAGAGAAGATAGCAAGGAAAATAAATAATGGAGGAAAGACTATTCCAAGTGATATAATAGTAGCGACTTTTGGAGAGTAAAAGAGAGTCCTTAGTTTGCAACATCAGTAGCCCTGAGCTGATAAACTTACACACTTTCAGAAATGCTAACTAACCTATATCCTGTGAGAGCCCAATTTACCCTTTAGAGTACTATGTGTGCAAATTCTTCTGCCTTTTTTTACTACCTATTTTAAGTATACACCACTTTCTAAGGGTACTTCAGGTAACTTCCTCATCTCTGAGTATTTCAGTGCGGTCCCATAATTCATTTTAAGTATTATTAGATTTCTTAGCCCTAATCTGCAATCCATAGCTTGCCCTCCAAATGCTGATTGACTTCTTGAAAAACTTACATGCATGCAATAACATGTACCCTTTGTGATTTTTAGTCCTGCATTATTTTCTTTTTCCTTTGGCAGAACTGGCAATTGAACTTGAGCCCTTGCACTTGCCAGGCAAGTGCTTATTCTACTGAGCCATCTCCCCAGCTAGTCCTGCATATTTTAAGAAATGTACAATCTCTGCCCTCCACCACCCTCCCAGGGGGAACAGATCTACCCTTGCTTTAGGGAATATTATAACCCCATTCTACAGGAAAGACAGGAGAGATAGAGGACAGTAACCTTGCCTGAGGTCATCTAACTACTAAGGAAAGAGCTGGACTCTTGCTCTTTTGGTGTTGGCTCCAAAATACGAACCACAACCTTTGCTACTCTGTCTTGGAGTTCCATATCCCAGCCAAGTCTACAAGCACATCTGATTGCCTGAAACCATAACACTGAGGAACCCCAAATCTGCATCTGCTGGTACCTCCAGACACAGGGACCACTAGGGCCATGTTAAAACCTAGCCTAACCTGCTGGGAAGACTTCCAAGGACAAAACAGCAGCTTTTCCAAGTTATCGAATAGGTTGGGGATTGGGGAGCATTCTACAGACTTGTATCCCAAGAGCCACCAAGGGTTAATTTAATCCTCCAACCTGTGATGCTTCAAAGTCATATTACATTATGTAATCTCACTCTCCCTGATACTCAGCACATGGAAGGTGCTTAACTGATATTTATTAGATGGATTCATGCATTGTAACATAAGAGATCATACATGTAAACATCAAGAGTCATGGGCCATAGACCACACTCCCTCTTTCAGGTGGTGTTCCACACCTTCCCAGCATGTGGGGAACCTCTCATCTCCAACTCTTTGGATCTCAGATATTGCAGATCACTTGCCCTGTAACATAGCCCAGGCTGTGGACAGGTGGCAAAAGTGCAGATAATGACACAGGGTTTAGTATTTGTCTGTTGTCCTTCCAGGCACATAGAATTATGGGACAGTACAAAGCCATGCAAAAGCCATACATAGCTGGGTTAAGGGTGAAGGACAGCTGGATGGATGATTGATGGGCCCAAAGTCTGAATTACATTTAGATAAGAGCTACAATTACACAAGAATTTTGGTTCTCTTTTATAGCTACATGGATGTGCCTAACATATTACCTTACACATTATAGTTTCCCAATAAATATTTGCTAATTGAAAATGAAGTCACTGATGAGCAGTGACCCCATGCAGGAAAGATAGTCACACTGGGTACATGTAGCTTCACCCATATCTTGGTTTCTCTTAGGCTTGTGAGGAGAATTCTAAGACCACCTTGTATGTGTGATAGTTTTTCCATATATAGTCCCTATAAATTAAGAATGCTTAGAAGGTGAATGGGCTTTCTAAAGCCCTACAAAAGGTGGTATAGGACACTGGGGCAGAGATGTCCCACAGGTCCCTACAATGAGCATCTTGGACACTGTCAACTTTATTCAAAGCATCCACAAGATTATGTAGGTGATAAAGTTCAGAGGCAAAGCACTCCAGCACTCCAGACACAACTAGAAAAGAGAACAGCACTGTCAACAACCAAGGAGGCCTTTATTAAACAAAGCTGGGCTGGACTAGCATGGGAAGGCAAGCACTCAGCTGGGACAACAGAGGCTCTGAGCACGGCCACTGGAAACACAGCACTGTCTTTACTGTGCATCTCCTGCTGGGTTCCAGAGGTGTGAGCAGGCTCTCTATCCCCTCTGTCAGTCAGGGTTTACTAGAGAAACAGGTACAGTGCAAGATACACAGAGGCATGAGAATTTACAAGGTTGGCTCGCAATGGCCCCCCACAGAGTCAGATGGCAAAGTGTGCAGAGATTGCCTGCACACTGGAGACCAGAGGATTCGTCTGAGTTCTGGAGCTCACTGCACTGCCCCATGTGAATCTGTATCGGGAGGCCACTGGGTCAGCGATGGAAGAGTCTACTCAGGAATACCAAAGGATTTGTGCCCGAAGCCAAGCCAGAGTCTGGGCTGGAAGCCAGGAGATGACGTCCAAGCGGAAGACGAAGACTGGGCTTCTCTGAAGAACTGAAGCTGAGCCATGACCGATCTGTCCTTCCTCATCCCCCTTAGTGTGATCCGGTTGAGAAGCTGTCCAAGGACACTACGCTTTAGGGTATAGAACTTCCGAGCTGATTTAGTTAAGCTTCTGTTAAGCAAACATCCCAAACTGACACAATCAATCACCCATCACGGCCCCGTGCAACAGTCTTCCGCACGCTCATTGCTCATGCAGCATGTGTTTCTCCAGTCAACAAGAACACTGTGCAGTCCTTGAATCCGTGTGAATATGCTTGATTTAAAAATAACTGGAGTGTTGCTTGGTCCCCTGGGCATTCCCTGACGAACTCCTGTGAAGGACAGGCTCTGCTCCTCAGAGGCAAGAATTTATATGAGGAGACTGTGTTTCATACATCATAAAAGTATTTCTGGAGAAGAGACACAAAGATCAGAATGAGTAGATGAGCTTTGAGTGCAGTTGGTCACAGGTACAGTAGGCAAAGCTGACCTTCAGAATCTGAAAATTCGGATTCCACCTGCCATGGTAGAATAGTGGGTGCTCTGCTCTACGGGGCCTGAAGTGCAGGAAGGAGCCCCTGCTAGCAAACTGACCCAAGTGGGAAGGGAGTAGCAAAGAGATGCTGCTGCTGCTGCTGCTGCTGCTGCTGCTGCTGCTGCTGCTGCTGCTGCTGGTCTTCCCCCTCTTCCACCTCCCCTCTTTTCTTCCTCCTCCTTTTCCTCCTTCTCTTCCCCCCGCTCTCCTCCTCCTTCTCTGCTTCCACCTATCACTCTAATCCCCTGACAGTGTCTTACACCAGGGGAGCCCACTGTAAGGCCAGCAACAAAGAGGCCTAGAGTTATAGTGCTCCCTAGAGCCAACTTCCCAGGGCTGACAAAGGGAGAGAATTTATTACTGGGCTTTGGTATGGGAGCCCAATTTCAGCACTCCTGTGGGACAGCACTGGACTTTGTTCCTGTTATTCCTTTTCCCACTGCAAGCACTGGCCCAGAGCTCTGCTTGTGTTTGTTGAATGACTGAAAGATCTCGAGGAGGCAGATATACCAGGCTAGAGCATTTTCTGGGAGCTTCCTGATCCTGTCACACATCCTCTCGCCTTTTGCAGGGGTGGAGGGGGTGTATACTTTCCTGATTCTGAGAGGAAGGAGCCTGTCTTTGGATCACAGCTCTGTGGCTAGTGGCACACAAGCCACATCCACAAGTATGGAATCCACAGCCAAGCACACAGAGGCAGGGAGCTCAGCCTTTCTTCTGTACCTGTGTGACGCTAGCCAAGACCCTGGCTGCTGGGGCAAGGAGGGCAGTCCCCACTCTAGGGCCAGTCTCAGGAGAAGGTCACAGCCACATACCCTGGCGGCCAGCACGCATGGGAGCCAGGATGGGGCTCTGGGGGTCATGGCCACCAGCCACTCCAACCCCTCCTACTTCTACAATGTACCATAAATGATCCCCTGTGAGGCAGAAAGGACAGGGACATCTGACAAGCACAGGTGAGCTGGGGAGAACCAGAGAGGTGTTTCCCTAAGTCATGCAGCCAACAAGGGAGGGCTGGGACCAAAACCCAAGCCTTATGTGTCTTTTCCAGAGCCATATATTCAATTCATGTGAATGATTAAACTAAATTACTGGCTTTAAGGATTTCAACTTTGGAACAAAGCCCACACTTGTGTGTTTCCAGTCATGATTAAAAGCATCCGCTGAGCCTTCTCACTGGCACAGTCCTGCCCTGAAATGCTGACTACTCGCTGGGAACCTTGACCTGTTCTCTGCGCTTTCCCACGTGCTTCGGGACCCTAATCTCACACAGGTGCAGCTAAGTGAGCCAAGGTCACCCAAGCTTGTCACCCTCTGGCCAAGTCTGCTGTCACCCCCTCCCCCTTGTTCTCTGACTGCTGCTGCTTCTGTTCCCTCACAGCCCTTCAGCCACTGGACAAACTCTAGGCCATGGTAAAACAGAGAGAAGGAACATGTGGAGAAGGCCCAGGCCTGCCATCGAGGAGAATGGAGGCTGGGCGGAAATGGCTGCAGGAATGGGGAAGTCCTGCGGGCTTCCTTGGGGAGACTCGTGGAGAAGTGGGGAGTAGCTTGGATGTGCTGGACGCCCAGACGGCCAGGAGCCCACAGGCCAGTGCCCTGTAGCCGGAAGCAGCAGTCTCCTGGTCAGAAGGAACTCCCTGCGCAGAGGCGGAGCACCCTGGCACTCCCGCATACTTCCATGTGTCAGAGGCATTCAGAGTCTAAGGGGTGTGTTCACCGTGAGCCAGGCCAGCTCGGCAAGGGCACGGGGACAGAAGGCACTCTTCGTACGCAGAGCCGCAGCTTCCAGGGGAGGGACCCCAGCGGCGATCTGCTCCAGAGCCATCAAAGGCATACAAAGTGAGTCATAGTGTTTTATTTGCAACCAGGACTTATGCGACGTCCACTCCCCTGGCGGCAGCAGATCTGAGCCTCCTGCTAAAGGGGCCAGAAAGCAACAGCAAGGGCAGTGGTGTTTATGGAGCGGCTTCCAGACCCGCAGCACACACACGCACGCACACACACACACACACACACACCACCAGGCGCCGAGCGGCACTCATGCGAGTTGTGACTAGTCTGGACTGCACTGCAACATCTGATCAGCCGCTCCGGGTGCACGAGAGAAAAAAGCTGTGTGCTTTAGAAAGCAGAAGCGGCCGGTCGTGACAGGCAGCAAGGCCCATCCCCAGCATAGCGGTGCTCTGAGATGGTGGGATGAGTCCTCCAGGTATCCTGCAGCCTGGCAGGGACACACCCTTCCTCAGGCTGGGAGGTGCCAGGTTCACCAGGCCCTGGGGTTCCTTTGTGTGTGTGTGTGTGTGTGTGTGTGTGTGTTGTTTGTTTGTTTTTTTGAGACAGGGTCTCACTACACAGTTCAGGCTGGCCTGGAGCTTGTTTTGTAGCCCAGGATGGTCTTAAACTCACAAAGATCTTCCTGCCTCAGCCTCCCAAGTGCTGCAATTACAGGCTTTTGCCACCACATCTGGAAGGTCCCAAGTTCTGAACTTGCTCCCCTGGCAGTCCTGGGGACACGTGAACAACCACATCTGTACTCTTCCCAATAGCTTGAGCTGCATTCCATGCAGGAGGCTGCTGAATAGACAAAGAAGCTGGGGTGGCTCCTTCAGCACCCCAGACTCAGCAGCAAGGTGCAGGCTGTGCCCCTTCCTGGCAGCCTATCCATCCACAGTGCTTCCCAGGCAGGAGAGAGACTGGCCCTCTGGCATCCTACATCCGTTCCTTGTCCTCTCTCATGCCCCCTCCACTGCCCTTCGCAGGACAGGTTCCTTACATGGAAACTATGGACAGAGTCCATTGGAAGGGAATGCACAGCTCTGACCCTCTGTTCCTCCACTTTCAAGTGCGGTAAAATCAAGGTGAAAGAAACCAGAAAGAAAAAATAGTGCTCATCTACAACAGAGGCCCAGAAAGGGCACATGCGGTGTCTCAAGTGCCAAGGACCTCAGGATCAGAAGGTGGCCTGGCTGGGGGTAGGCGTGGCTCCCTAACTGTGAGTCTGCTAAGAAGCCATAATTATCTTGCCTGCACCTGAAAAACCTAGACCTCCATGTTAAGGAACCACAAGTAGAGATTCTGAGTGTATTTTTCATTGCTGAGAGTCCCCTTTCCTCCACCACTAGCCAAGGAAGGGGGGCTATAAAACCATAATGTTGGGCTGGTGAGATAGCTCAGCCATCTAAAGCACCAGCTTTGGCAAGCACAGGGACCATGGTTCGATCCCCAGCACCACATACCACACAGCCCCACCCCCAGGACAGGTGCAGCCAGCCACAAAAAAAAAATAAAAATAAAAGCTTAATGTTGAATAGCCAAGATCTCAAAAATAAATTAATTCATCAGATGCTGCTGTTTATTTAGCCCCATGAAGGTGGAGCCCCAGTGTGATCTATGGGAGGGAAAAGCAGATGGGAGAGAGGTCCAGCCGACCTAGCAAGCACCTCTCCCACACCTATGGGACTCAGTGCAGGCACTGGCTTTTCTCTGAAGTCCTTCACAGATGCAGGCTCTGAGCTTTCAAGGCAAATCTACTTGGTCAAAGTGACATCTCTAGGACAGAACAGGCCTAGATCTGTGCCCCTGCTAGGAAGAACAGGGTAACACTGTGAGCTTGTTGCAACAGATTTCTCCCCATCTTTAGAAACTGTGATGCAGATGGTATGAGCCAAAACCCAGGAATCTGCATTTTTAATCCACACCTGATAGTGACTCTGGTTTATAACATACATGTTGGAAAGTTATCTAGTTGGAAAGCTCCGCCTTGTGACCTTGAACACGTCCTGTAAGCTGTCTAAGCCTCAGCTTCTCCAACTGTAGGATGACAGAGTGCATACCACACAGGCTTACTGTGAAGCTTCAAGGAAATAATTAACTGTGACTGGCATGGGCCACTCCCAATATTTTGAGGCAGGAGTAGGGTACAAGCAAAGAACACTGGCCTGTGGTCCATTTCCCTCTGTTCCCCATCCAAGAGCCCATTGTGCACCAGCAGGACCTTGCACCATGCAGTGTGGACCTCCAGACCAACCCTTGAGAAAGGCTGAACCCCAGGCCACACCCCAATGCCCCCAGAGCTGAACTGTCTGACCCTGAAGACAGAAACTCAGGGAAAAGACCTTCACAGGAGGCCACTGAGACAGGGAATTTGAGAGTTTCCTCACTGGAAGGGAATGAAGGCTTCCAGTTGGCACAACCCATTGGCCCACAGACTCCTCTTGGGGAAGGCACAGCAGGAGGAGAATCAGAGCGGGTCCTCCAAACCTCATGGCCCAAGGAAGGAGCTCTGGGGGCGAAAGGCCAAGGATGATCCCAAATGCAATGGCCTAGCACCTTCCACGTGCCCAGAGGACACTTCCGGTGCCAGCCCCAGTGCTAGGATTGCCACTGGAGCACCACAGCTGAGCATGCACATTTCTGCACTTCAAACTGAGAACAGAAAACTGGAGCACATCTTCTCTCCTGAGCCTCTACCCCAGACAAACCAGGAAATAACCACCAGCCACTGGCCTTGTGTGGCCTTCCAGCTCTCAGCACCTTCCCATATGCATTTTCACCCTCTCAGGAGCCTCAGTGGGAGGACAGCAGGGTGGCCATCCCTGTCTCATGAATGAAACTGAGACATGAGGCAACCACCATCATCGGGGCATCAATTGCTGGGGTTTGGAGTTAGGTCAAATCCCACCTGGTGCTGTTCACTTCGGCCACCTTCAGTTTTCTCATCTATAGGAAGGGGAAAGATAAGTTTCAGGTACCACAAAAACTAAAAGCAACAGGATATAAAAGTCAACTAACACAGAGCCTAGCAAACAGTAAGCCTGCCATAAATATGACTGGTGACAGTGCACCTTGGAGAGAAGTTAGCTTATCCCTGGGACTGCGAGTCCCTTGAGAACACCACGGCCTTGGTGCCCTTTCAGAAGCCCGAGGGCTGCACACAGGTTGAGACTCAGCAAGCATTTGACAGATGATTGAAGAATAAGATAGCTTAAAAGTAATGAGGAAGATGGGAACAAACATTAAGCCACAAAACCCGCAATACTCGGTCAGTAGGTTGCCAGCAAACCCTTAATGGCAGCGCCTGAATCGCTTCCAACATGGAGTTTGACCTGTTATCCTTGATTCAGGGCTTTCTCGAGAGACGGTGAAAGAAGAATTAAGAAGGATCAAGAAACACAGTTGTGTGCCGGCCAAATAACTCAGTGGATTAAAGCACCTGCAAACAGGCACAGGGGCCAAGGGTTTGATGCCCAGGCCTGCTGTGCCGGGCCTGCCCCCGGGACGCGCTGAGATGGGAATTAAGACTGGGCATGGTAGTGCGTGCCTGTAATCCCAGCTCTTGGGAGGCTGTAAGCAGGCGGATCACTGAGAGTCCAATCTAGTAGTGAGATCTTGAACACCCTGTAGACCCTTCCCTAGAATACAAAATAAAATTTAAAATAAAAGTAAGAAATACAGTTGATACTAAATGAGACATTTTCCTGAAGACAGGAGGATCACGAATCCATGCTGTGTAGTGAGACCCTGTACCAAATAATAAATAAATAAATGAGACATTTTCAAAAGGTGTGTAACTACATTCAAACTATGCAGTAGATCATACAAATAAATTCCTATTTTAGTTACAAATATGCCTAGCTTCCTCAGGCGATGTGATGGGCCCCTAAGGACACACTTTATCACAGGAAAGCTGTTTTCAGACATAGACAGGAGCCCTCTCTCTGCTGAAGACCTTGGCTGTGCCTCAGTGCTCAGAAGCCTGCTGAGGCTCCACCTGGGGACCACATCCCCTTCTCCTCACTCAGAGCAGAGCCAGGAGTCTAAGACAGGGAAAGGTTCCCAGAAAAGAGAAGGATTGGGCAGGATGAGGCCCAGAAAGCAAAAGAAAGACCAAGCATGCAAAAGAACCTGAAGAGTGGTAGGGTTTGCTCTCACAATTTCATTTAGAGCCCACGCATGCACGACACTTCAACCCCACTTTGTACAAATGTCCATGTCTGTAGGGACCTGTTGGTCTCTCAGTGGGCCCCAGGGGAAAACAGCAAGAGTATGTAGAAAACAAAGATGAGGAATAATATCTGAGGTCAGGTGGTGGCCCTTACCTGACTGGCAAAGGACCCCAAACAACAGTAGTGGTGTTAATTTATATTTTTAATTTTTTTCAATATTTCAAATTTATTTTTCCTAACATTTTAAATGAATATTTAGTTGATTAATATTTTTTCCATAATTTTATTGAGAAACAAAAGCAACGAAACAGTTTCCAACAAAACTAGTAGGACAGTTTCAATAATTAACACATTGCATACATTCTTCCTAGTGCTCAATTGCTGTACAAGATGCAGAAATGATGTCCTATTTACAAACACCATTAGAGCAAATCCCTCTACTCATTAAGAGAATGTAACTATATATC